>DVQM01001232.1:0-12719 GCA_018231645.1 Heliconius ricini | reverse complement strand
CGGAACGGAGTGTCTTAACACTAGGTTCCCTCTGCCTACCCTGCTGTGTGCGGGAGAGTAATTTAATTTAATAAAATGGCATGACAACTATTAGTGCATGATGTAATACTAATTGCGGTTTGACATAAGTGTGCATAATTTGCGAAAAAAAAACAAGCAAGTGATAAGTCACTTCGTTCTCAGTGTCAACTCTCTCTTCTGTTAATGCTTAACAGACAGAAAAAACACAGAAAAAACACACAACAACACGACATAGAACTCTGAAATTTGGCAATAGGGATTTCTTTCAATACCTACAGAAAGAAACTTTCTCATTATAATTACTAATTTAAAAAAAAAAAAACACTGTAATATCCAAATCAAGAAACAACCAATCAATTAAAGCAACATGAATACATATAAATATATGTAAATCATTCTAACGACGTTACAATGGCCGTTAGTCGTTACAGTGACTAACGGCTGATAATTTAGGCAGTTAATTTTGATAGTTCAGTTATAATTTGCTTTCCGGGATATTAACTGAGTCGAACTGCGGAACAACGCCTCCAGATATATTGTAGCCATAACTCGCGGTCGCACTTTGAAATAAGACATGTGGAAGTTTGGAAAACTGAGATACTTGTTGTATGGAGTTCTCTTCACGCTTTGTGTTGTGTAGCAATGGATATAAATATACTTTAGTTAAAACTGTTCACTATTTTTTATATATAATAGTAGAGTTGAATATATATAACAGAATTAAAAAAAAATGGAAAAACTCCGCTTCGCGATTCTTCTCGAGTAGAGTAGGCAATGGAAAACTAACGTTTAGTAAATCCGTGCCATTTATCGCCCAATTTTTGAGATATAGCATTTTTAATTGGCGGTATTTTATGCTGCGCTTTGTCTTGCTATCAAAACAAGGCAATGAAAATGTGTGAACGAATCCACATCCGTAGCGACTACATTCAAAGGCTGAGCTACTGAATACTAATATATTAAAAAAGCAACAAAATGAAAAACAAAGCCAACGACAGCTCGGTACTTGTATCTACTTGTAATATACTTCTAATATACTCTTGTAATGCTAATACAAAATAGTATTAATAATCAATCCGATATCCATCGCGTCTCGCGCGCTGTTGAGAGCTAACTGCGCTTCAATCTCCGGACCCACTAATACGATGCATGGAAATAAATTACCATATATAATAACGCACGACGTACTACGCGATGCATTATGTATGAATATGTATGTATGCATGTATGTGTAACTACTGTAAACAAACGTGAAGGTTTTTTTAGCTTCAGCTTTTTTTTTAAAAGAAATGGTAATATATAGTAAATATTTCATCTCATCGAGTGGGGATCGAACCCACAAGCAGTCGGTTTTACAGTCACACTTTGTGCCATTACGCCACGACTGGCCTCTCAAACGTGAAGGTTGTGAGTCCTTTTTTTTCGTAAATTAATCAGTTTTTTTTCCTGTTTAATAACGAAATGTTAACAGGATATTAGGCAGTAAGAGGGCAACGGAGTCTCTTAGTATTATGTTCCCTCTCCCAAGACAAGACTACAGTATGAAGCTAAAAAAATAGATGTACGAATCATATGTATATTGTATGGAAAAATCGCGCAAGAAATGGTGTTTTCTTAAGTTGAACTTTTGATCGCTATGAGTTATTGTTATATTGCCAATAAATGATGCTTTTGTACGTTTGCATATAGAGTTGGGTAAAGCTTAGAAATAAGACACTACGTTTTCCGCTCTCCGTCAATGGTTATAATTTTGTTACTTTAGTTTGTGTCATAACATTTTTTAAAATAAATTACCTTTCGTATTTATATCTTTCAATTGGAATATGTTATAAAATATTTTATAAAGTAAAGAGTACTTTGAGTATGGAATTTGGTTATTATTACTTCGAATACATAAAATTACAAAAAAATCTCTCAAAAACGAATGTAGGGTGACAAAATACAACTCCACAATCTTTTAGACCCGTATTGTACCGTTTAATTTCCCCCATTAGTGACATTAGAACCGATAACAATTGTATTTAATTAAATTGACTATAATAATTTACACCTTCTACTTATGAAAGTAGTAAAATATATTTAAATTCTCATTTCACCGCTCAGGTAAGCACTAAACGGCGTTGAGTTCCACCATTCACTAAACGATGTCATAAAAATTGGACAAAAAATGTGGGGAACGGAATATCTTAACACAAGGTTCCCTGTGTAAAATACATATTTTAAATATTTTTACGTGTATAATAATACTTTTAGTAAAGCCTTTATGTAACCGGAAGTGTAAATATTATGATTTCACTTTCCCTAAGATTCTTTCGTTCAGAAAATTCTCCTCGTTTTAGACGATGTAAAAGTTTAAAAGATCGGTGCTCAACGAGTTATCGCGGGATTATGAGAAATAAGTATTTTTTAGGATGTCGCTTATTCTTGGATTTTTTTTAAATTGTTCTTTATTTTTTTGAGGTGGTTTGGGTTTGATTCTAACTAGAGAAATTATTTTCATGCAACAGGACAAATTGCGGCCCAGTCAGACGCGGCACCATTTTGTCGCAGTAAAAAGAGCACGTGTAATACTTAAACAATCAAATACAATACTTAAAAACAATACTTAAAAAATCATACAAAGAGAGAGCATTAGGAACAATCCCCGACGCAGGAGCAGACGTCCGGCATCCATACATCAGCGCGGTCGTTTCACGTCTCATTTGCAATACGCGATTGATGGCGACTTGCATTTTACACCTTATATTGCCATTTGTACCGTTAATTTTTACTTTTGTATGGTTTTTGCTATCTAAATATGATTAGAGTGATGATTGTAGGTTCGATTTCTACTCAGGGAATGATTGAATAACAATTATTTCAATTTCCCTGCTCTTGATGAACACGCGGCGCAGTGCTCCATCACTCGACATTAAGTGTTTCGGAAATTGAGCGATGTGGAACGGAGTGTCTTGACACTGGAAGTATGATGTTTTACATATTCGTATATAGAACGAAGAAAATCAATCTTTTTTTCTCGTGTTAAGTACTAGAATAGATTTTCATGAAAAAACAGTGACTTGAACATTTAAAAAATCACTGTTAACTTAGAACACTTAACTAGGAGCACTCAGTTAAAGCAATTAAGTTAAAATTTAACTTTTAGATAGAGCTCTCGGCTCTATCGAGTTCACAAAAAATCTAGTGAATATTTTAGTAGGGGATATCGATGGCCGCTAACACCAGCTAACACCACGCTGTTTACGCTTTTTGCCAGTTTCACTGAAGAGATTTATTCAAAATTTATGGACACTTCTTGGTTTAACGTTTTAAAATGTTTTCAAAGCATCAAAATGTATGCGCTAAAGGTTTTAGTGACTTAGTTTGAATAAAACAGAATATTTTAAAGGTGGTTATTATTTTTTTATCTGCGGTAACAGCGACATATTATTTATTCGTTGTAAACTATATTTTTTATTATTTTTTTTAGCTTCACGCTATATATATCCCGCATGTACTACATGCATAGGTAAAGAAAGGGTATGTAGTGTTAAGATACTCTGTGCCCCAAGCGCCGCCTTATTTTTGATATAATACGAGTTGAATCGCGGTGCAATGGTCTAACCACCGAGGACGCTAAAGACCGTGCAAAGTGAAGTTTTGAGTAGGAAGGCAGACCCTGGCAAAAGCCGGGACTAATGCCAGGAAGAAGAAGAAGAAGACGAGTTGAAACGCGGAATTCATCATCATCAACAGGAATAAATTATCTTACTGTAAAAATATGTTAAGTACTAACAGATATATAAAGAGGTCATAATGGCTCAGTGGCAAGGTGGCTCAATGACAGTTCGATAGAGACGTGATCATCATTTTCGTTAATTCGTTATATACATTCTTAGTTAAGGATTCGATAACAGCGAACGAAGTATTTTAACTTGAAGCTGAAAAAAACTGTTTAATAATTTACCATCGACCTAACAAAAATGGAACAAATTCGTATACTCTAATAACAACATTTTAAAACAACTTCCTTATCTTCACCCCGTTTCACAAGTGGTTTACAAATAAATATACTTATATGAGAAAATATTTGACCGTTTTCCGGGGGGTATTCGCTAATTTCCCATGACAAGTAGCGAGGGGTAAGAGAGGGAGGTTACTCGTCCACTCAATTAGCTATTCGGTCCCTCTCAGAGAGAATTCATTTTGGATCGAATAACAAAAAGGGTCCCATTTTATCATATCACCATTGTAAAATTTTAAATTGTACTTATTTTAAATGCGTGCTTAAATGGTGCTTGATTTTAGTGTACGTTTTATTTGTTTTTTCGTACGAAATTGAATTGAATTGAAGATAAATGTTTAAAAATATTAGAAATTCATTAAATTTATTTAATTAAAAAAAAACGTCAATATATCTCATCTAGCACTAATTTACTACATTATCAATTCAATTTTTTTGTTGCTATATTTGTATTAGTAATCTGCATTACCCTTATGTTCGGATAAAGTTGCCATTTAAAAACATCAAATAATTTTTAAGCCACTTTTATAAGAGTTATTTTGTAGCAATTTTATCGACGAAAATACCTACTATTTATAAGTTTTTCATTTATCCTCCGATTGAAATAAATCAAACACTCTAAATGCTAAGGAAAGTTTCTCAAAATATAATAAGTAAAATTACGTTTAAATCGGTTAAGCCGTTGTGGAGATCAGCGTGCACAAGCAAACCTACGAACGGACTAACTTTATAAAAATAATTGTTTTGGGTTATGTTGCTTCGATAATTGCCCCCGATAAGGAGTTTTCTTTAAAATAATACATTTAATATACATTATACGTTTATACGTTTAATATAGAATATGGGAATCGAGCCCACAACCACATTTACAATCAGACACTGCCCGATCCGCCACGATGGTCTCAAATTAGATTATTACAGAGAGTGAGACTTAGTAGTAAATAGGATTTAGTAAATATATATGATCATCTTTCAAAAGCTAAATAAATAAATAAATATTCCTCTCCACACACAATATGAAGACGAAGAAGCAAACTCAATGTCTCGTAGTGTACCAGGTAACCCTCTCACCGCTGACCTCGCGAGTGCCATCGTACTTCAGTGGTTAACCTATTGTTAAAGATTGTGCTTAGATATATTGTTATGAGGAAAAAAACTACATTTTCTCAAGAAACTATTAAATCTATAAATGTCTCGAGTGTTACGTGATAAAGATTTATTTCTATTCGTTTTGTTTAGGTATTTCTTTTATATGAAAAAACTTGTCGTTTGAATACGTATATTTTTTTTTATATAAACCAAGCAATCCCAACTAGAAATATAAAAATGAAACACTTTATACGGGTAGTATATTTGTATTACAGTCATATTCTTAACATAAAAAAATAAGTTTTTGATTAGAGAAAATGTGTAGTTAAGTTCTATTATTCTATACTGTTTACTTCCATTTTTTTGTGTTGTTATATGGGCGATTTATTTGAAACCATCGTGGTGAAGTGGCATAGCATTTAACTATAAACGCGACGGTTGTGGGTTCGATTACCACTCTGGGGGAACGAATTATTTTTAAAATGATCAATCACTCTACGCTCTAGTAAGAGTATAAGTGGAATGCATCAGAGCGTCATGGGGGTGTGGCACTCTACACACATTGTCTTGAACTTCGGCGGAAACTGGTGAACTTGACTTAACAAGTTGACTCAAGAAGTGACTTAACAGTAGGTTCCTTCGGCCTAATGCTCTATACAGCGTAGAATTAAAATAATATATATTATACACTTGAGTAACAATTGGAAACATTATAACCCAATGTCTACGAGTATACGTCACGTAGCGTAGTAAGCGTAATTGAACGAGCGATCCCGAAAGGAAATTAACAGCAAACAGCCTCCAACCAAAGCGTCGTAACTCATAATAATACACACAAAGTGCCATAAATTCAAAATTTCATTCGATATCAAGATTCATGAATCATAAATAATAAACGGAGTACAAAAATGTATATGAATGTGTCAGTCCCTATCAGGCGCGAGGCTGGGGGACGGGGGACGGGGGACGGGTGGACGGCTTCACTGTAGACAGGAGCGATTTATGTATGTTATAACATGCTTTTAATGTGTTAATAGAAAATTTTAGTGGGCCTAATACCCACTTAAATAAATGTAAAGCAGTTCAACTCCGGATTTTTTTATTAAAAAAAGGAGTGAAAAAATTAAAATAGTTAAAAGGTAACCTTTTCTCCGAGTAAAGAACCAAGTCCAACGCTGTATTACTACTGGACCACGACGGCTTCATGACTCTGTGATGTTAAACCCGTCGTGGCCTTTTGAAATATAATTTAAATAATGAATTTTGTTGTACGGGTGATTGGCTCTGTATCTTAGCATTTTTAACTCTTCCATTGAAAAGCGAACAGAGCGTCTTACTGTTATGAGGTTTCTCTGCTAAATTCACAAACTATGATGCGAAGTTTGAAAAAATATGTTTTGTAGAGATCAAAATTAACGCGAATATAATCTCATCCTCTTACATAAATTCAAAAATGAAGACTACATGATTTTACAATTAAATTGTAAATTTTATTATTCACATACCAATGACAATTTAAAATCCTCAGTTACTATACATAATTCAACGTAAAAGTAACAACCACTCCCTTCGTAGAGGTGCCCTGCAGATTCGAGAAGAAGTAACAGAAACTCGAGTACCCAATATTTGTGAACGAAAACACAATTTAAATTGTTCCCATCGTGTGAAAACAACGCGAGCTGAAACTTTACACCTCCTTCTATTGTAAACGGCCCCGTCGCAGAAATTACTAAGTTCAGATCAAACAAACAAAGATTTGACGCGCGTGGAATGAAAATGTTGTGTTGTAGTCAACATAGACCTAGCGGCGCAGTGGGACAGCGTGTGGCTGTAAGCAATAGCTGTGGATTCGATAATGTAATTCATATTAATTAGAAGCTACGTCCGTCGCATGTGTACAACAATTATAAATGAAAATTAAGTCTAAATTACGACCTTTCAGTTTTGTGAAAATTTAAATAAAATAAGAGCTTACAGATATACCTAGTACTCGTATGATATGGTAAATAATAGAAGACTCTCACAGTGGTTGAAGTTAATTTTGTACGTTTCGTAGGAACCTGCTGGTGAGATAGGGAACCTGATATATGCGGGCACGCCCACTTTGTCATCATTGTAAATTACGCCTAGTCAGTATTTAAATACTCATTACAAAAGAGCGTAGCCTTTTATTTTAATTTTATTATTTTTATAAAATAAATGCGCAACAACAACCATGATAGACCTGAACAACCATCCCTCAACTCTGAACGAAGAGGACCGACTTTGATGGCTTTTGACTTTTGATGTCTGACTGACTGGCGGTGTTGCGTCTCTACGGTACTATTTATTTATAGTACTGTAGTTTATATTGTTGTGGGGAGGGTATTTGATATTCTGTATTATATACTACATTTACATTGGTTTTTTAAATGTTATCGCTATTTTCAAAATAGCAGGACAGGCAGACGGAAAAAAGCCAATTTTTCGTGACATCGCGTGTTGAATTCCGAAACTGACAGCCGTATTTAGTCTACTACAGTGGGGATATGAAAATAATTATAATACCACACTTTCCTCCGAGCGAGATCAAATATACAGCTCAGGCTCCGAAACGTTTATTTTAAACGTTTATTCTAGAGTACTGCAATAAAACTCTATTGTAAAAGAAGTAAATAGAAATTATGAATGCAACTTACTTTGTTTCTGATCGATTAAAGATTTTACAACTTTTTCTTATCAACGTTGAAATAGCAATAAATGTCAAGTCATTACAGTAATTATTTAATAGTGCACTGATTTAAATAGGAAATATACAAATATATTTATATAAAATTTAAGTTTATGTCTATAATTTCAAAATAATCCTGTTTTTCCATATTTAATGCATGTGGTATTTAAACGATACCAAAGCACATTTTCTTTGTTTATCTGTGTTTTTTTCGGGCTTTTCTCCAGAGCAGTTGAACTGAGTGTTATGAGACTAATACTGAAAAATTGAGGTATTTGTGGAGCTACAGATAGGCTACTTTTATTCGGAAATTCTCGTGGGATCGGAATTTATGGATTTTGTTCGAAAACAACCACGTTTGCCTTGTGCACTACTCGTATCTGCCAAGCCGCCTGGTTAGATGTAATGTGATGTCATTATGATGATGAGACATTCACAAAGATATCGTAATATAAATCCCAGAAGATTTAAATTCTGTTTTATTTAGTGCAAAACGGTATAAGACAACCATAATAAAATAGATTTACACTTACACTTAAAGAAATATTCGTATCACTCGCTTTAATAATCAGGGGACGAACCCGCACAGCGTCCGCATCGCTAGTCCGTAGTTTACAATAAAATCAGTATTACATAATTATTAGAAAACAAATGTTTATAGCAAAGTTTCTGAACCAGTGCCGTGGTAGTGATAAACTCAATTTGGATTTGAATTGGGTATACATACAAAGCTCATTTTAAGCGATTAACCTAAGAACTTTGTTGATATTGATCTAGAATGGAACAAATCTTATATTTTTATTAAATATGGTTTTTGTAAGAATACTGTAGTGAAAATGTTCAACAGTGATTTAACACTTTTCTCTATGTGCAGACTATACATTAGGCAAAATCATAATTATTTACAGATATATTTTTAATGGACGGCTCCAGTTTTTTATTTGAGGATAAAAAAATTATGCGCATCCGTTAAAAAGTGATTTTTGAAAATTCAACTAAAGAGTTGAATTGAAGGGGGAGGATGGACCCTCCATTAGCGCTAGTTATGTAATTCTCTTGTTTTTAAGCTTTTTAAATCGAAAGCTTTAATAAGCTTAGATGCTTTAGATGAAACTGTGTATTCACGACAATGATTCTGAAGCGATCCAATATATTACGGTTTTCTAGTTTCTCGCTGCATCCTGCATATAGCAGGGTAGGCAGAGGGAAACAAACATTAAGACATTTTGGTACTCTTTGGAATATTGCGAGTCGAGTATACAGTTTTACTAAACGCCGAAACGAAACCAAGGAAATAAAAACAATTCATTACCCCGAATTGGAATCGAACCCACAACCGTACCGTTTACAGTCAAAATGTTTAAAGATGACATTAACAGAATTATTTCAACAGAAAACTTATAGTTTAATAAAAGTAACTTCAACATCTTTGTAATAAAAATACCTTGTACTTTAGAAACGATAACATGTCTCTCAAAGTTAGTTTTGCTTTTGATAAGTGTAGTACATCTAAAATGTCTGTGGAATGCTCTAAGCTGCTGCTCTTAATATAAAAATTTATGTTCAAAATATTATTTGGTAGAAAATTTAAATATTTTATTATTATTATTATTATATTTGTATAATTTAACCAAACAACCAAATATTTAACAATACCGATATGGCATGAAATGTAAATATGTCATTAGTATTGTTAAGGATTTGGTTACACACGATGGTTTTAGATTGAACTGGAGAGATTTAAAAACGTAGATTGTTAAGATATTTGTTGCTTTAAATGAAACATAAAAATAAAGACATCCTTTTGTACCCCCCGCTCACACCAATTCGATAAAATAAGACTATATTTTATAAAAAAAACCTTGTTAAATAAAGTATACCAATAAAAATCATTCTAAATTACTACCAATAACCGTAACAGAACGGAAAATATAACATCTAAAAGGTTTAGAGATTTGAATTTTGGCACGCTTCGAGAATTGGCAGCCGACAAAGGAAGCGTCGTCAGCTGCGAGAGCCTCAGCACAGCTATGTACAAGTCATCGAAAAAGAGAAACAAACGCAATTGAATACAGGATGCGAATTTTAAAACGAAACACTATTTAAAATTCTGCAAATACCCAATCCCCTTTGCGCCGCATCCGTGAAATGCGATAAAGAACTGTCAAGAGACACATTTTATTTACTTATACTTCTTGCCGTCGGAGCCCGTTATTCTATTTCCCAAAAAGATTCTACAATTTATATTTCACGAGTTCACGGGCTTCGACACGATTCATAAATACGGTCGCTTCTTTATGAAATTATGCATTATAGAAATGTAAAATGGAAGTATTGTTAAGAAATATGCAAAGATAATTTGCTGATAAAATTTTAAAATGATTATTTCATAAAGTTATTTACACTACAATACGTTCTTAAACATCTTATAAATATGTTACACGCAGTCCGTACTACGTACGAACTTAAGTACTTGTACCTTTTACTAATATAATAAAGAAAAGGGTGAACACAATCAATACTAACCTCCCATCGAAACAATTGTACTTAATTATTACGAGATCCGCCAACATCTTCAAAAGGCAAGGCAACGTTTCCTCTCAAACGATTAAGCTCCAGTTTACTTAAACGGAATTATCGCATTGTTTGGACTGATACTGGCAATCCAATGATTTAATTATTTGCAAAAGACAAAATATACCTGGCGCTGAATTCGAATGAGTACTCTCGCTGTCAAAACTGTTGAGTACCATGTCCCACTTGTCCCCACTCTCCCCCCGAGTCGGCTGAACGATGAAGTATCAGGACGTGACTCGGAAACACCGATAAAATTATTCGAACAAGCTGCGTTACACATTTTAAACATGTTAAGGAAAATATACGACGCGAGAAGGTAATGAGGTCTCGTGTCGACTGAAACGTCGTTCAGTTCACTTCAGTTCAGTTTAGTGCGCGCGATTTCTAATATTATAGCAGTTTATGTTAGTTTTATTGCAGATCTGAATTTAACATTTGCATTAAAGCTATCGTATCATTGAGGAAGTGCTTCACTGTACATACTTACAGTGGTTTTGAGTTTGATCATCCAGGAGAAAAGTTTTCTGGTGAGATCAGGTGAGGTTTTTAAAATAAGATGCGATGCAATCGAGGTGATGAATAAAATATCACTAAGTTTCATATATATTACAGCATTTTATTTCCTCAAGTAGGTACCTATACTACATATAGTTTGTATAATATAGCTAGCATACAATTAAAACTATATAATTATATAGTAAATAGAGTGTTTACTTATGATATTTATAAATAGAGAACCTTAGATGATTATCATTCGTTACTATCAAGAGCCTAGTCACGGCGCAGGGCACAAAGTGAAAACGTGACTGATTGTGGCGGAAAATGGAGAACGGAGTGTCTAAACACTTGGTTCCCTCTGCCTACATATATACAGCGTGAAGCTGAATTATTTATGAATTTACTATCATGTTTCAATAGTAAATTAATCTATTTTCACAATATATTTAAAATTTTGTCATTCCTGACTGACTCACAAATCGAGACTTTGTTAGCCAGTAATAGACAAAACCCTCCCCCAGAGAGTGCCTGAGCACTCTGAGGCAGGTTCTCACACATTTGAACGAAGTTATTAATAGTAGAAATAATATTAACATATATCTTGCTTAAAAAACATATTTAATAAATAATTTACTTGGTGTCGTATCGACAACTTGATTCCACTTCGCGTGTAATAATGAAGGTCCTAAAAAAATTATTGCCCAAATATAAAATTGATGTTAAGCAAACCGTTAAACGCAAACTGCATTTTTATTACGTCGGCTAATGGATTGTAAAAACTGCTGTCCTATTGTTTTGCTTGATTAAAACATTTTTTGTTACAAAAATTATAAATTTGATAACCTTTTAAATGCACAATAGAGAATTGTTTTGAGACGTACACTGACACAGAATTTTTACGTTTTAAATTAAATCACGCAAGCAGCAGGATAGGCAGAGAGAACCTAGTATTAAGACAACCCATTTCCCACTTTTCGTCGAGTTCTGGAACTATCTGATTTCCTCGAGTGGGAATCGATTCCACAACCACTCGATTTTAAAGTTACATTTTGTGCCTATGCGCCACGACTGGCCTCGGAATTCTTAAAATTATTTAATGTAATAATGAATATATAAAGTTTTTACTCAGCTTCGAGCCGTATTCCACAAAAAACGGTAAGCAGAGGGGGCCATTCACATTAAGACAACCATTCACCACATTCCGCCGAATGCATGCTGGAGGCATTGCTTGTTGAGTGGCGGAACGTATCGACACTGAGACGAATAAACGGAAATATTAAATACTTTGTGTCCTCTGAGAGGAGACGAAACTCAAAACCTGTCGCATTTACAGCCACACACACAAAAATTAATACAAATGTAATATAAAATAATAGCTATATTTTAGAGTCTAACGTACTTAAATAACTGCCCAAAGGGGTCTATTTGAACTTTGAATAAACTCTATGTTTGGGAACCAATAGATAAAAGTAACCAAATATGGAATAGTTTTCTAATATGGAATTCCTTAATTTTTTAAGAATACAAATATGAAACGCAGCACATGACCATCTTCTGTTTCATTTGGTCTGTTTATTGTCACTTGTCACTCACACCATCGTATCAATTGCGCGAACGCTACACGAGTGGCAGACGTGTTTTGTTTTGTTCTCACACAGAAAATTTTGAAGGTAAATAATAAACAAGTATTACCAGTTACTATGTGTGTATGCAAGCGGTGTACTGTTTAGTATATCGATGTTATGTTTATTACACCACTTTATAATCTTAACTTAACTTAGCTTAACTTAGCTTCACGCTTTATCCCTAGCGGGGTAGTCA
>DVQM01001231.1:0-12720 GCA_018231645.1 Heliconius ricini | reverse complement strand
TTCTGTTTATTAGATCAATAATCATGCACTTTAAGCGAGCGAAGCCGTGGGCGGGCCGCTACTTAAATAAATAATTGTATGTGTATACCAAACGGAACAGTATCTCGCATGGAACAGGGTAAGCAGAGGAAGCAGTAGTGTTATGATATATTTTTTGAAAACAGACATTTTCAAAAAAATAAATAAAAAGGTACTTATTTATACTTTGCGCTTAAAATACATCGACGAAGATAGAATTGATTAAGAATCGTAATTGCTCAGACAATTACAATAGTTGCTTACAATTGGAAGAGCACATTGTTCACGGTACTATGGCTTACCAAACCATATATTACTTAGTAGATACTAGCTGAAAAGTATTTTTTTAGCTTCACGCTTTATCCCTAGCGTGGTAGCCTGAGTGCCAAACATTCTCTCTGCATTTCTCTTTTATCTCGCCCATTGTTATCAACCTCTTCTTTAATTATTTATCATGATTAAAAAATAATTAATTATATTAGTACACAAATAAGCAAAAAGTTCTGAATCCAAAAGCTAATTCCCCTCCTCAATAGGCTAAATACATACGTAAGTGCTAAAAAAGTAATATAGAATGTTGTGTCCATTATTCCGGGTATCTTTCTCGACAATTCTTCTGCCTAGAAAGAAACTGAAAAGTAACTGAAAGGCTGACAAGAAGTAAGTCATTTACTCAATATTCGATACTGTCTTAAATGGTCAACGCAAAGAGATCATTGAAAGTGAATATCTAGCGGAAGGGAAGCATCTGGCACCTGAGACCAAACGAGGTTCCGCCTAATGGCCTGTCGCGCGTCCATCCGCGCCGGTGATTGATCGACACGCTTCGCGACATGTGTACATAGCCTACATCGTTATATCTACGTAATAAATCACGCGTTTGAACTCGATAAAAGCAATATCGGAAGGTCTCACTTCATTACGCAAAAACATATGGCTTTATGCAGATAAATATTTAATCTGCCACAGATTTGTATTTATACAAAATATTTTTTAGAACTAGGTATATTCAAGATACTTTTTTTAAACGGCCTTTTTTTAAACGTCAAGTGTGAGAGCAATGAATAAAAATAAAATAAAGAGAAATGAAGTTTTCTATATATTAGTTTTATTTTATTCATTTTGATATAATGTGTGATAGTGTCATCCACGAGGACTATTACCACTATTCACTATTTGTACATGAGACTGACACCGGCCTGTCTCGTTAGGAAAGTTGCTCTCCATATATATTTTTTCAACATGTTTAGTAAAACTGAGCGTGTTGTTCCTAATAGCCAGGCCACCTAAAATATTATATTTACAATAATATTAATTATAGCTTCTATTATGATAATTATTTCAAATATTTTTATATTAATCTCATTTATTATTTCAAAAAAATCATTTTTAGACCGAGAAAAATGTTCACCATTTGAGTGTGGATTTGACCCAAAATCATTAGCTCGAATTCCATTTTCTTTACACTTTTTTTTAATTACAATAATTTTTTTAATTTTTGATGTAGAAATTGCACTAATTTTTTTTTTTAAAATATTATATTTATTATATATACCTAAAATATTATATTTACATACAATTAAATTTAGGTGGGACCGAGCGATTGCGGTGTAAGTCAAATTCGCGTAAGTCGGGGTTCAAGTTTGCATATAAATACATATAAAGTTCCTTTAATCAGGACCAGAGTTTAAAAAGAAAACCATAATTTAGAAGAAAAATGTTTAATAAAGTGTGGGATAATAAAACAAATACATAGCCATGATAAAATAACCTAAACCGGAGTTATTTTGATGTCGAAGGCTTCATATATTCTAATTTTTGCTTCAGTCTTTAATTAAATTTAGTTTACACTCCAAAGACTGTTTTTCTTTTCTTGTTAGGCTCAAGTGACTCATTTTTCGTTCTTTTAGACGACATTATTAGCGCCAGTCGGGGTATTATTGTATTTAATATTTATGTTCAAAATTACTACAATACAAAGACATCATCTTTCATGTCACAGTCTTTGCATGTTGATTTCTGTTAAATGTTAACTACATTACTAAATAAATGACTAAATTACTAAATGTTAACTACTTACTATGCAGTCATAGAATTTCTTTAATCTGATATTGACTAAAAATAACGGGAAATACCCTTCTTCTCTTCTAATCTTGAACAATATTGCACATTTGTACTGTAAACGATACGGAGAAAGAGTGGTGAGGGTTTCGCAGATTTCACTATCTACAAAGATCAGATCACTATTTATTTACGATACTTGTATATAATTTTTATTATTTATTTCATAGCAGTAACTAAGCAGATTTTTATCTTTTCTTATAACTGTTCAATTATAAGAAAGAACAATGAATTGCTAAACTTTACGTATACTTAAAGCACCAATATCAACGTAGATTGGTATTCATAATATTAATTCTGAGGGTATATTTTTCCTCTTAAGAAAACAGTTTCTTATAAAAGAAATTATTTCGGATCAAAGGAAAATATTTAGGAACAACAGAACCACATTATTAGAGTGGAAATGATTAATTTTCCTAATAATTTCTTCGTAATTTCCAATTTTTTGAAAGACACAAAGCATTTAGCCAAATCAGCGCATCTGACCTGGGTTTCAATAACAAGTAGCTACGGTTTACTTCGATAATGGTATTACTAAGAAAGCCTAAGTAAGCAAAGTATATAATATTTTTCTTCGTTATAAAAATTTTGCTCAATCTATATCAAGAGGCAGGACACCATCAGTTTATATTAAATTCACCAGCGTTGTCAGACGTTTGCGGCTAGGGCAGGCACTGTGCGGTTACAATCTCGCGCAGGTGGCGTGCGACAGCCCTTCGCTCCTGTCACACGTACTCTCCCGGAAACAAAGATTTCCCGATCTAATCAACGCAACAATACACCCAGCGATAACTAGAATGGAAGCCAGCGGTGCTCTCGCCAGCGTGTTCGATTTAAATTACGAACAATATTACACGGCGCGGATACAAACGAGTCCATTGTAGAACGTGTGCGCCCGACAGCTGTTTTAGATAACGTGTGACCTACCCAGAATAAAGCTCGCCGTGAACAATTAAAACAACAATGACTCGGGGCACGCACACCACTTATCAGCAACATTTTAGCAAACAACAAAAAAGAATAGCGATAAAATCTACTAAAACATACTTGTTAAGCTGAAATTAGTTCTATGACTTTATTTTTTGATAATATGTTTACTATTAACAATAATAGTATCAAACTAGAATAACCTTTTTAAAATTGAAATAATTGTACGTTCGTATCAAACATATAGAAACAACAATGAAATTGTACTCTCTTTTTATTCATACGCTTTGATCTTCGACCCTTTGAAGTGTCAATCAAGATTGACAAAATACTCTTAAGTATGGTGTTCCTCATTAAACGTCTACGGAATTAACGTTTCAACAATGTCACAAACAACTTCTTTATATTTTTTTAAATACTATGCATACTAATATATTAAATAATAAGGGTTTAGGCGTAATACACTGTGCTTTATACATATATGTTACCGGCAATCTGTATAATTTCGGTATCCTATATAATTCCTTGGCAATGTATAGAATATCTGTGGCGTTCAGCCAATGTATGGAAATTATGAATATTATTGTCAAATTAAATTAAATCAACTTCACGCTATATCCCGCACACAGCAGGGTTGGTGTTTCCTCTGCCTAGTGTTAAGGCACTCCGTTCCCCACTTTCCGCCAAGTTCTGGAGGCATTGCGTGTTGAGTGGTGGAACTCAACGCCGCGCTTTGCCTCGACAGCAGAGTGTAGAAATGAAAGTATAAATGTAAATAAATATTTAATTTCCTCGAGTGGAAATTGAACCCACAACCAGTTGATTTTGCAGTCACACTTTGTGACCCTGCACCATGACTGGCATTAATTGGCCATTACATACTTTACTTAAGTAATGAATAAAACTCCTAGGTATTGTATAAAGAAAGTTCATGGGTAAATGGTTACATTTTGAAACAATCAGCATTTATTTTAGAATAGCAATAAACATAGAATGAGAGAGTAGTATTTTTCATTTTAGTCTCGAGTTTCTGCCCCATGCAAAACATAAAAAAAATCAAATTCACAGATAATAATCCAAGATCGGCAGACATCTCATCTCAAAATATCTACTTTTGACAACAATAATAATAATAATAATAATAATACTGTCCTGACCGTTTTCGGCAAGAGCAAGAACAAGAGCTTCGTTGATGAGCTCTAAAGTGACTGACATAACCGATTTTTGCAGAAAACGTGTGGCCACATTCGCTGCATATCGGCACTCCCCCAATACAATTATAATAAATAGCCTCAGGTACCTGAGTCTTAAGCTCGTCGCGTCTAAGATTGAGCTCAACTCTTCGTTTTATTTTAAGCTCCGACACCTTAGTGTTGACGATACATCTCCATTGAGGCCGATCAGTTGCAACTGTGTCCCATTCAGATGGATTCATGTCGCATCTCTTTATGTGGCGTTTAAGTACATCCTTGTATTGCAGTAATTGGCCGCCTTGTTTCCGCTTGCCTACCTGCAATTCGGAATTAAAGATGCGTTTTGCTATTCTTAGTTCCGACATCCGAGAGATATGACCAGCCCCACGCAACTGTCTTCGCATCAAAAAAGCTTCCATTCCGTCAATCTTCGCACGTTGTAATACTTCTGTATTACGAACACGGTTCCACCAATGGAAATTCATAATATCACGTAAACACTTAAGATGGAATCGATCAAGTGTAACAATATGCTTGCGGTATTCGACCATGTTTCAGAGGCGTATAAAAGAGACGGAATCACAATTGCCCTGTAAACAGCTATTTTTGTGAGCAGCTTTAAGTCATGCGATGCGAATTCTGCTGTTAATTTCGCTATCAAGGAGGCATTTCGATGTAATGGTGCTAAGTAGATATCTGAAATGATCTACCTGTTTGAGCAAGTAATTATCGAGCTTTATCTCAGCTGCCTCACTGCGTCCGATGGAACGGGGACCACTACAACCGGAGAGAAGTAGAAACATCCTTTAGCATCAGTAAAGCCTTTGATGCGGATCTAAGCTTCACATAAAGCTTAGCATTGAGACAGGCTGGGATCGCCTGGCGATCTTAGCATTAGGCATCCGCTACGGAGGGTGCTGTTGGAGAAAGGACAGGGTATAGGGATACAGCTGTCACTGGATGTACAAATGTAACAGAAGTAGCTAGAGTAATCCAGGTTCACATACCTATAGTAGTCTAATAAAATAAGCTACCGGACAGGTAACTTGCAAGACTACCCTCTGGATTAAATATTATAAAGTTTTGCACTGAGTCCCTCCATTGAATACACAATAAGTCAAAAATTTTTAGGAAAGTACCTTAACGCTAGGATACCTCTTCCAAAGTAGGATATGTCATATGTGGGGATAGTGTGAAGATAATAAAGCCTATATATTAATAGCAGTATCAAATATTTGTTATGTAACTTCAAGATAATTGCTATGGTTTTTATGTGTATATTTGGCACGCCTGTGAATATGACTCCAAAAATATCAACTAATAAAATTTTTTAGTTTACTTGAAATGTTGAATGTTGATTAAAATGTTTCATTTGATCATAATGGATAAATAATATAATTTCAAATATTTTTTTTAAGTAAGCAATTTTAATGTGAATGATATTGAAATAACAACAATAATTTTCTATGGTTTTTTTTTGTTTATAAGTGATAAAAATGCAATCAATATATTAATTCATCATTTAGCCTAGTAATAAAAAGTGAACAATTAAATCTTATAAGGTAACGTGGTTTACATAATATATCAAAGCTCCTTAAACTTATTTTATGAAAGAGAAACGAGTCAACAAGTTAAGATTCTGATAGTATTATTTACCATATTGCTGTGCATTACAGAGTACTTTTTAAACAAAATAACTAATAGTTAACCTCTAAAAATATGTTAAATCTTACAATACAATATCAACAGAAGAGATTCAATATGTCTTGTAAACAACAGGTAAACTTATTTTCATACAATTATTTTTTTAAAAAATGCGCAAAATGATATGATACAAAAAAAATGTATTGCCTACAAATAAATCATAACATCAATGATGAGTAAGCATAAAGGACATAGTTCCTCTTCAATAATAAATGTTGATCTATACCACCAGCCACTCCAATGGCAATGAATAACTTAAAAATTATATTTTTTGATATGTTTATTCTCCAAAGACAAGATATGTCATTTCTCCTTATTAAAAAAAAAACTTGTTTAACTTTGTTTAACCAAATATTTTACTAGAAACACGGTTATTATACGATTAAAATAAACAAAAACATAATATAGGAAACAAATATATTTTCTGGAATTATTTCTTACCTTTTGATGAGAATTCTTGTAACAGCTACTTACAAGTATACTGCTTGGAATTTAAGTTAAAAAAAACACCAAATAAACTTGTTGAGCAAAACGCACATATTCACTCACATAAAACTTTATAATATATATTAGCGTGTAAGTTATAAACACAATACATAATTTCTTACGATCAAAACAAAACGAATGTTGAATCACTGTTGTATCACCGTTTCGTTTACTATTTCACGAAGTGTGGACCACAGAGTACTACAAACTAAATGAACTGTAGATGAAGGAATAGACAGAAAAGTTGAATATTCCTTTGGTATATTTGTTTGTTTCTTGTGTTAGTTTTCTGTAATTTGATACAAAAATATTTTAAATATTTTTATTTTTAAAATATTTGGCTTAATAAAGCCATTTTTTAAATAATTTAAAAAGATAAGATAGCTTAAGCTAACAGAAAATATTAAAAACTATGTAGTTACCTTTTTTAATGAACATTTATTATAAAATGATTGATTTAGTTGAACTTTTGCTTGACTATAGAAATTTCTTTATTTCATATTCTTCCTTGTAAACTGTGTTCAACTGACACGCCTAATATGCATAAAATATATATGAAATAAAAAAGAACAATGTTGGCATTTTAACATTTGTAACTTAGAAATTAAATCATTAAATCCCTTTGGGTATATGTGTTCTGTGGATTAAATTGACAACCGAGATTTTGACGTCTAAGGCCTCGATGAAACTATAATTTATAATATAATAAGAAAAACTCAAATAATTCTACTTACATGCAATCAATCGCCTAAATTATTTAATGATAAATATTTTGTAACGTTACAATTGCGAATTTATTACCAAAATGAATTCATTTTTGTTTAAAAATGTTTTACGAAATATTGCGCCTATAACCTACCGTTCAAATAATCTTGCAAGAATTAATAACAAAGTTACAAAACAAGATATGAAAGGAATACATACAACATGGAAATTAAACGATTTAATGGAATTTTTCGACGAGAAAAAGAATTGGAATGAATCTAATATACGAGTGGGTAGATCTTGGAGGTTAGACGAATTGCGAATTAAATCTAACACAGATTTACACAAACTTTGGTACGTTTTGCTTAAGGAACGTAATATGCTGTATACTATGGAACATGAATGCAACGACAAGGTACGTTTGTTTCCCAATCCAGAACGAATAGACAAAGTTCAGGAATCCATGAGAAATATAGAGACTGTCATTAGAGAACGGAATGTTGCATATTATAAATTAGAGACTGGAGAAACTGGAGAGCGTCCTGTAGAAGATGTTGTAAACTTATTAGGCTTACCAGAAAAATATTCTAAGCAAGAATATTATTTACCAAAATTTATGAATACTCGCTGGGTTCGATCATATTTTGAACATGGATATATAAATAGCTTTGCAGTCAAAAAGTTCTATAGATTGTACATGGAAAAGCAAAGAAGAGAAGTGAGGAAAGCTAAAAATAGAGATTTTAATCATGTTCAACATTTATTAAAACGTTTCCCAAATATGGATTTGGACAAGCTGAAAGCAGAATATCCTGATGTTGACATTGAAAAGGCAAAACGATCAAAGAAAGCCAGAGGCCATTGTATGCCTATGTATTAAAAATATAGCAGATTATATTAAAGTTTTAGTTATATAATGTATCTTTATTACCCAGTTATTTTATAACTTAATTGCCTTTTCCTAAAAGGTCCATTATTTTTTTATTAAAATGAAATCAGCTTCATGGTTTATCCCACATACTCCAAGATAGGCAATGGGAACCTTGTATTAAGACACTACATTCCCCATTTTTCGCCGATTTTTTTGGGGCATTACATATTAAGGGCAAACATTAATGCAGGGCTTCTGCCTTAGTGCCAGAGCAAAGAAATGAAAATATTAATAAATAGTAGTTCACAACCGTTGCGTAAAAGTTGTACCCTTGTAGCCATACACGATGACAGCCTAGAGGCTGAAGCTTTTTACTCTTATTCAAATGAATAAAAGTGCAATGCAATAGATTTTTCACACTTCTATTTATTCAACAATATGTATATTGAGTTATGCAATTTAATTTTCTTATTTAGAAAGGTCTTACACTAAATTTAACTGCATTAAGTGTGTGTGTACTTGATGGTGATCAACACCGCCCATGACCCCGGGTAAAACCAGAGGAGCTACATGTGAGTTGCCAGCCTTTACTTTGACTTGTTAAACAGTATATATTATAAGTATTGAGTCAGACATGGTATAGAAGGATAGCATCTGACTTTAAGCACTGAAACTGGACTAATCCCCACTCAGGGTATAAATTATTTGCATTTTCTAGTTCTGACAAGACAAAGCAATACACCGATTTCTGCCAATTGTCATAGCCCAATGTCTCAAATTAGCTCTGCCCAATTGAAGCGTTATGCCACTAGGTACTTTTGCATATAGCCAAAGATCCCAGGGCTTCCAGACCTACGTCATTCTATGTCAAGCTAAAATTTTGAGGATTGTTAGTCTAATTATGTAACTTACTATGCTTACTGATTAACTTGATAGTGGAGTACTTTCAGAGGTAGCGCCAACTAAAAGTACATCTCTATCTAGGAAGATGATTGAACCACAGGTTTGGTTTGGATGCTCATAAGAGGTCTTTGGGATAGGCCCAAAAATTATATATGTAAAATTGAGGCGTGCCAGTATAACGTAGTTTGTCTTAATTTTAAACAACCTTTAGGATGTCTGAAGGGAGTAAAGACCCATGTAAATGGATTGGCAATAATAATAAATATATATTTTTTACATTATTCTTAAATACATATTTAAATACGAGCGTTTCTACTTTAACGTAAGTGAGCGTGTGCCTTGAGTTAGCGCTATCTCTGAAAGGGCCCCACTTTCAAGTTAGTAGGTACTTAAGCATACTGTCTTAACTATATTAGACTCTTAATACTCAAAATTTCAGCTTTACTAAAATGGTTTCAGGTAGGTCCTCTGGGATCTCAGTCTATTATACTTTTATGCAGTATAGTTCAATTACTATTCTATTAGCTACCAACTTTCATGCCAATTATATAAAAAAAAAATTATAAATGAAATTAAAAACGAGCTTAAATGATAAAAATATTTATATCATAATAGTAGTTATGTATAAAACTATAAAAATATAAAAAAACTTTAGTTGTAATAAATGTAAATAATAATTTTTAAAAAATATATATGCTGATTTTAATTTAAAATAAATTTAAAACACTCCATACACTTTGGTAATTCATCCGATTGCAATAGCCCACTTAGTGTTTGTAGAAGTTGGTATGTTTCCATGTAATGTTTCTCCAATTCTAATCTTGAAGTTACATGTAATGTCACATCCTCTTCTACATTATTTTGCTTTGATATATTATATATTTGTTTCACATAATAGGCATCAAACAAGGCTTCTAGTGATATATACAGAACTTGAATAACTTCATTCCGAGTTATTTTATCACTTTTACATTTCTCACTTTTGTGACTTACACTTTTGCATATATATGATAAATGATCAAGTAAATCCGTCTGTTTAACGTAATTGTTTATTGTACTTGGGACAAAACCATCATTGCTCTCTACAAATTGTAGCCATTGTGAAGATTGTATAAAATTTATAATAATGCTTAAAACATTATGATCATCAACAGACAGAATCTTGTGAGTGAACCGGCGACATATTAGATACTTAATGCACGGTGGTTCTATTTTGCTCAATATTTTGATAACTGATTGATGTGGTAATTCTGTTAACAAATAAAAAAATATAGTTTTTTTTATTGTTGTACACATTATTCCGCACATAGCAGGGCAGAGGGAACCTAGGAACCTTGTGCTATGACACTCCGTTCACATTACAATACTTCATTTTCCCATTTTCCGTTAAATTATTGGGTTCTTTTTTCCATCACTCAACACCTCATTGTGTGTCAATGCTGCGCTTTGCCTCGTTACCAAAGCGAGTCAATGTTAAATTAGAAATGAAATCAGCTTCACGCTGTATCCCGCACACAGCAGGGTAGGCAGAGGAAGCCTAGTATTAAGACACTCCGTTCCCCACTTTCTGCCGAATTCTGGAGGCTCTGCGTTTTGAGTGGCAGAACTCAACGTCGCGATGTTAAATTAGAAAATATTAAATATTTTATAAAATATTAAATATAATACATTAGCTAAAATGGATAAGTTTAGAAAAGCTTTTGTGCTTCAAAGAAAATATTGTGAATTATATTTTATTTTGCACAATATGGAAATAATCGTGTATAATTTAATAAAAAGTTATGGAAATATCAACACACGAAATAATAAATATCTGCCACAAGCTGTCGTAATTACAGACACACTTTGTGCTCCTGAGCCACCAATGTATTAACAATATACTAACAATGTATTCACCTGAGATGATTTCATAAAATTTATTTTCAAAATTTGTTACATCCGGGGAAGAAAATGAATAGGTACTGCTCGAATGGAAATATATCGTTTGTACAAACATATTTAACCATAGCTGAAAATATCAAAATTATTAATGTCATTATATACACTACATTACTACTGTTCAGTGTTCAAGCCGTCGCAGGGGCGAGGGGTGTAGTTGTCCCCCGCCACTGCAATGGGTCGAAAATTCGGCGGCATGATGGGAACAGAGTAGGAACGGAGGAGTTAACATTATGTTCCCAACCTGCCATATACGAAATACAGTGAAGATAAAAAAATCGCCCCTGAACTGCAACAACCTCATTAACATTATAATTAAAAAAATAATACTAAGATAATTATACTACATTTAATAAAGAGGTAAAAAATGTGCCTGTACTTTAAATATCTTTGTGAAATATACTAATTATAAAAAATGTTATATTTGTAAATATACTTTAAAAAATATTAAAACACTAATAGAAGACGAATTCATAATTTTTTTGGCAAATGGACAGATTTGAACATCTAGAGACATTTTCTGGGGGAATATTTTTATTAACTTCTAATGTCCAAAATTTAATTTTAAATAAAATCAGGTCAATGCTGTATGCCACACACCTAGTATTAAGACATAGGGAACCTAGTATTAAGACACTCCGTTTCCCATTTTCCGCCGAAACTCGAGGGAACTAATTATTATATATTAATAGGGCAAAAAGACCAGCGTTCGCAATATCTCGAAAAATTAATTAGGTTCTCTCTGCCTAACCCTGCTGTGTTGCAGGATACTTCGTGAAGCTGATATAATTTTAATATTGTTAACAAATTTACTAACACTCAAAACTTTTATATGTTCTTCTGGATAATCAAAATGAATGGAATGTACAAATAATTTCATTATTTGTGTTCTCAGATCATTTTTTTTTTCACACAATTTTTGTAAAAAAGTCTGTCTCACTGCTGCTCTGAAAAAAAAATGTTAATATTATATATTTATTTGTATAGATCAGATTATGTGTCGTAATGGGCTTACTCATGGTGAAGATTTATTTTAAATTCCAGAGCTCTGGCAACAAAACAAAGTGTGACATTCAGTTCTGCTACTTAAAACTCAATATCTCGAATGTCCTTATTAATAGGCTATTTCAGCCTACTCTATTATATGCCCTTAAGGTAAGAAAAAATAATTATGAAAATATATAAGTTATTATTTATATTATAATTTTCATATGAAGTTACACAACTTTAATTACCAGAAATAACATATAACGCTATATTGCTTTTGTAATTCCAGCAATATTACTGAGACTAAAATATTAATGTTATTTATAAATCATCTGTTGTGCACATTCTTTCTGTTATTATAAGTTTTCTGTTCTTTCTTTGTTAAATGAAAAAGAAGAAAAGAAAATTAATTAACATTAATTAATTTATGGTTAAGAAATATGAATGTAGGATGGTAGCCAATGTCCAAATCCAAAAAGGCAGGAATGTTAAGACACTACAATTTGCAAAACGTTTTTAGCATTTCTTGAAATAAAAATAATTCAAGTGGCCAGTGAACTCAAAACCCATGATGGTTCTACAGTTAAACACAATGCCACCATGTCACAATACTTTATCTATACTAACATATTGAAGCGGAAGCGGAAGTTTGTTTACAACGCTAAGATCTCTGGAACTACTGGTCGAATTTACTTTTACTTACCATAGTGTATTACTTTCCATAGTGTATTTAATACATGTATGTACATTGTACTACATAAACATTCAATTTCATTAGTTCTAAAATATAGTCCACGACAACCTATATCTATATATATAAAAGGACTTGTCCTGACTGACTGAGGTAAGACGCACGCACAGCCGTAA
>DVQM01001230.1:0-12725 GCA_018231645.1 Heliconius ricini | reverse complement strand
CTCTAAAATTCGGCAGAAAGTGGGGAACGGAGTGTCTTAACACTAGGTTCCCTCTACATACCTTGCTGTGTGCGGGATATAGCGTGAAGCTAATTTATTTTTTTTTAATTTAATGTTATATTCGATTTCAATCTTGTATATGTTGCTGATATAACAATTGATAATCGATATTGATCGATATTGCGACTACTTATTGATATGTCTCTAACTCCCTATTGTTGATCAAAGGGCTTAATTGAATCATTGCAGCTAACCCGTTTTTAGAAAGTTTTGGCTGAATGCCAACGGCCGTTGCTCCGTATCAAGCACTTACCCGGATTTTTGGTTCAGTGCTAAGGTCAAGGTTACTCAAGTGGACGATTAGCAGCACTCTGCGTTATTGTAACATTATATTTTTAGCGTCCACTTATCTAATTTAACAATTACGTTATATTTTTTTAATGAAGTTATTTTTCTTATAATGCTATTATAATACAGTTATCTGTTAAATTCCATTGAATTTTTATTTACACGCAATCTAATGATAAGATAAGCACTTTGATAACAATTTCCACATAATATAGATTATACTTACTTAGATGATCAAAAGTGTAGAAAACTTTTTGATATTTAAAATTATAGAATTTTATTTTTTATGATTGAATGCTTAAAACAACAAATAAGCTAGATTAATCTTTAAAACACTGAACATATATTGTTAGTTCTTTTATTTACTATGTCATAAATGCTTAACAGAAACTAGGAAGCCCTACATGTGTGCTTCCTGAAGATGTGCCAGATACTAGCAATACAACGCTCGTTCTGGCTGCTGCCCAGCGGTTTACGACGACACTACGATTAATACTGACCCTGATTAATACTGACTGATATTATGTATGATTGTCATAAATGCACAGATTATATTTAAAATATTTTTAATACTATATAATATAAATCATATGAAAGGTTGTGGGTTCGATCTCCACTCGAGGAAATGAAATATTTAATTTATATTTCCATTCCTTCGCTACACCTATCTATCGACACGGGGTATCGACAAAGCGCAGCGTTGACCGTCACTCAACTCGCAATGCCTCCAGAATTAGGCGAAAAGTGGAGAACGGAGTGTCCTAACACTAGGTTCCCTTTGCCTACCTTACTGTGTGCGGGGTACAGCGTAAAGCTAATTTCATTCTTAATACGATCGTAAATAATATTAAAAGGACTTAAATAATAAGTATCGTCGCTTAGTCCCATAAATATTTTTCTCTTGATGTTTAAGTTCAATTCTATTGCGATAATGCAATGTTTTGTGCAGTTAAAATAATAGTAACTAAATGTCTAACGTAATACCTTTAATATTGCCTGTAAAAAATACAGGTAAACAAAGCTAAACTAAACTATGTTCACTCAACCTTGGTCGAGGCGAGTTGGCTCATATTTTCCGCAGGATGTTTATTTTAGATATAATTTCAATAGAAGAACGACGTTCATAAAGTGTATTTTTTTCAATTGTTTAGAAAAAACTGGAATACTCTGAAAGTAACGTTTTGTTATTCAATGAGTGCCGTTAATGATATAAAGCAGCTGCCAATAACTAAATAACAGCACTGTTAACCTTGAACGTGGTAGCGCAAAACAAGAAGAGTAATGCTCTTTAACTGGCTAGAAATGATTCTAAGGTGATTACATCACGACACACGAATAAAATATCTACATTTAAAATCAACAGAAAGTTGTCTCCAATTACTTACCTTGTGATTCATGACATTTGCTCAGTTTGGCTAATTCGTTATATAGAACCGAACGACCTAAACGTATTATTTATTGGCAGTCTGTCAACTTGCACTAGTTTATTATGTATATAGAAATACATAAACTCACTGGTTATTATTATTGAATTTTATACTAGCGATCGAAACGCGGCTTCGCTCCCTTAACTTGCTGTTGCAGTAAAGCCAAATTTACAATATTTTTACACATTTTAGAGTTTTTATTATTATTCTGATGTTGTATTATATATGTGAAGCTGAAGCTGTATTAATGTGAAGTTTTTGTGAAGTACAACAAACATCCATACTCACAAATTTTGATAATTTTTATTTATTATTGAATTGTATTAAGACACTCCGTTCCCACGTCTTTCGTCAGACGAATTGTTCTATGTTACAACGTCCTCAATTATTATAATGTATTGATAGTACTGCAATGAATTTTTAGAGTACTGCTTACTACTCTGCTTTATTTTGGTAAATATTTTATCAATTGCAATTGATTCTATTTCTAATTAAAACAGGATCGCTTCCTACAAATGGAAGCCCAAATGTTTAAAACTTTACAACGATATTTAATGCGGTTGTCACTAATAAACCATATGATTCAAGAGGTAGCCCATAAATGAGTCCGTTTAAAGGTTTAAACGTATAGTTTGCGCGGGCGAAGCCGCGAGCGGATCACTAGTATGAATAAATTAGTACTAATTACTTATTGTTATCTCCCCAGCAATTAGATTCGTTCAGGTGCGTTCAGACCAATCTCAGTACTATTATCTAAAATTGGGAAAATATTAATGATCTTCTATTGTTATGTAATTGTACTAAATAGGTACATCAGTGGCGCTATTGACGTGATTTTCGTTAGTCTGGTTAATTTATATTTCTAAAACATATACACGTTGTATAAGCAAATACCTCAAGCCAGGGTTTAGTCATTTCGGAATGACTTCGATGTATAGTATGAAAACCATAAGCTATTATTAGAAAATAGTTATGTGCACCAAGTTTTATGTTGAATATAAAAAACATATGTATTTTTATTGTGTTGCACAAGGGTTTCTTTCAAAACCAGGTCACTTTATGAAGTAATAACCCACTTAATCGGGAAATGACTAGATATAAATAAAAGTAGGTACACTTGAAATGTATTTTAGAAATAATTTGGGGAAAGGACTCAATTAAATAAACACTTGCAAATATCAGTTTTGCTTAACTTATATATAAACAATGGTACAAACTACAAACCATATTTTAAGAAAAATATATATATCTATAAAAATAGATTGAGATTGCTTTATAATTACTAGATATTTTACATCCATGCCTTAATCGATACGATATTATTAAGATTGTAAATGGAAAAGATTTGCACCGAAAAAGGCAAAGCCACCTGTCACGAGAATCGTTGGTTAAAGTCCATGCAAATTATAAAACGAACATAATGCGCGAATTAAAATGCAAGAGTTGTTAAGAATTGCCCTGGATTCGTTGTAATTACAAAATAAAAGCGGATCTTGGAGAATAAATGGCGGTCTTATTTAAACTATCTTGTATTTTTTAATTAGTGTAGAATTGACAAGCATATAAATGTTCACGGAAATCCCACAAAGTGTTTTTGCGACCATTTCAGACTAATAATATTATAGGTTGCGAAACTCAACCCGAAAATTTCTTCAGTTAAATTGCTACAAATGTCACAGTAAATTTTGGTTATTAACGAACAATCATATTTAATTTTGCAGAGCATACTAAGAAAGAAACAAATAAAAGTTAAAAGTGTTCGCTTACTATAATTGAATATCATATTGGAATAAAACAGCAGCATGACGAAAAACCCACCATATACACTATATACATGTTTTAAAAGAAACATTTCAATTTGCATAAGTAACGAGTCATCACGTGTGATATTGTGGCGTGATCTGGCATCGAAATACTCAAAATGCACTCAGTTTCATAATTTTGATCATGATTCAGCTCTTGGAAATACTTTAATAATTGCAAAACATTCAACGCTTCTGATAATGCCAACAGCTTCGTTTTCAATTTGTTAACCTTTTATTTTTAAATCTGTGCTATAATATAATTTTAAATATAATTAGATCTTAAATATATATTTTTTGTGCTGTCTACATTTATCTACATATTATATGAAAATGCCTTAAGATATTATTGTATTAGGTTAAGTTATACGTTATTAAAAGTACAACAATACTAAGATACTATTATATATCATTAAAATTACACAGACTCTCATTATAACTATGACTGTGCACATAATATTTATATGTATTTTTAACAATTATTTTTCCCTATTACAATTTAATTAACTAAAGAAATTTTTAGAACCATCTATTTATCAGGATCATTTCGATTAAGATTCATTTTTGTTAAACAACATAAAACTGAGAGAAGAGGAGATAATTATCTTTTAGCTTCAGTACAAGTATATTTGCTAGTACTCAAACATATAAAACATGTATTCCATCTCCGTCTCTTTACAATGAAGCAGAGCATTTGGCTTTTAGGTCACAATGAAAAGAAAATTACATAAATCACGTTTAAAAATAAAATAGACCATTTAATAACAAACGTCCATGTCCTTTTATTTGCACAGCACTGACAAGATGCTCTGGTGAGTAGAGTGAGCTTAAGTTAGGCATCTTGTATTACCGTTACCGACAAAGCGGCGCCACCGATACACAAAGTTTATGTCGCTAGTTCATGTGTACTCGCAGTACGAGCAGTTGAGCACTCATATTCCGAGTCGTAAGTGATATTTGATATCCACACCTGAATATTTCACAGCGTAAAACTCCACTGGTCAAAGGTTACGTACGGTCCGCCGCATGTAACGCCTCCAGTTTATCGTTTACACTCATGTTGTTATGTAAAATACAAATGTGTTTATGTCATTTTATTTCATTTTATCTGCGGTTATTTTAATGTTTTTATTTTATTACTTTTTATTGTTTACTTTTCAAATTATAAAGTTCTGTAAATACTTATTATAAACAGTTTTTTGCATTGTTTATTCGTTGCGAACTAGATTCCTTATTTCAGGTCTATTTTGTAGTCAATATTTTTAATACAAAAACATTAACTCTTGTTTGATATTTTTAGAAAAAAATAGAAATAAAAAATAGAGACATTAAAGACTGTTCTTATCAAAAAATAAGACAAAATTTAACATATAATTAATTATAAATCACTCAAACGTGTGCGCATATCGTTTGCTGGAAAATGTGCTAATTACTATTTTATAAAGTACAATTATAGACTACAAATAATTAATTGCTTTATCGCAAAACACATAAAAAAATGTTATATTTTAAAATTAATTCATTTTATCGTCGTAGTGACGTCATTGTAGAAATAAAAATAACTAGTTCATAAAATCTAGTTAGTTAGTCTACATAAAATCTAAAATCTAGTTTTCGATTTCACATAATATATTATATTTTTTCGATTTCACATAATATATTATATTATGTGAAATCGTAAACTAGATTTTATGTTATAGTTTTTTCAAGCACTAGCTGATAACATTTTGTTCTTATCGAATTGCATTTAAATATTAATTAAAGGCAAAAATTCTAGTTGACAAAATTCTAGAATGACATTTCATGTTGGCATTCTCGGTGATTGTTGGAGCGTTTATTTGTAATCAGAGACGGTGGCTGGGCTCAATGCAATCATGCGTTACATACCGTTGGATTCATTTACTTTTTCATTAAAAAGTAACTTATTTTCGAGAACAATTCACTTAATACTGGTCTAGAGTTGATCGATATTTAGTTATTTGTAAAAACATTTTATTAAATAAATACAAAAATAATTTATTAATTAATATTTAGCAAATATAATTTAGCATAATCTGGGTGTAACTGTTATGAATCGTGACATTTTGGAATAATATTATTAAGGAACAATGAAGCCTAAATAGCGTGCGCCCCAATTCTCTATAAGGAAGAAATGTAAATTTTGTAAATGTAAATGACATCTAAATGTTACTAATGCAATGTTGATATACTAGTAGAATATTTATTGCTACACTCGTAATGCTTTTTAATTCTTAGTTTGTCCGTTGTCGCAATGATTACTTTAGGTTCTAATGTCATAAATAATTATTTCTTATATTATGTATGGGAATCTGTAGTTTTTTTATTCTGTTACTGGCTGCTAATCTCTGCCAGTTTTTCGTAATATATTAATTATACTTTGTTCCTACACGAAATTAATTAAAATTATTTAGGAATTTAAGAATAAAGGTGTTATTTTGTCACCCAAGTTGTATCGATGAACCCATTGTTTTCATTCCAGTGAAGTAATGCGAGTCGTGCGCACTTGCGGCTTAAGTCTAAACCAGTGCGATATCAAAGTACCTAGCACGATATTTCCTCTCTCATATCAAACAAACATGTAATATTAGCTAACACTCGGTTTCTGTAACGTACCTATATCAATTACAACTTCAGCGATTTCACTTCACATATACGGTTATTTAAATTGCAAAAAATGCAAGGAAACACTTTCTACTCGTACGTTTATATCAATCAACAACTTTAACTTAGTTATTTCATAAGTTACCTAATGTTGACGTTCTCTATGTTAAATTTGGGCAACACACGTTATGCAAGCTTACACATAGAATTAGACAACCAAATGCAATTCTTAGTTGCATTTGTTTGTCTGTTAACTACTTATAATATATATTTTATTTCATTTTAATATTGGGTAACATTGTTACGTATAATTAAGATTGAATAATCTCTATTCCAATAAATCTAAACCTCCGGCACACATTCACGGGGTTTTTCATGTGGATGGGCGTGCTCTCTCGATAAACGTCGCCCGCAGCATTGAGTTAAGATAACTGTTTTATTGGATTCTCATTCTATTTGTAAAATATTTTTCTCTATCTCTGCTACTTATGCGCGCTTTCTCCATCGCGGCGCAGTTAAGAATATATCGTTTTTTATATATTGCTTTAATTATCTTGTAAATGTGTTTTATTAGCTTGTATCCATTATAGTACGTACATGGGACTTATGCCGAGTGATAAAGTGTATAAAATCGAATAGTAAAATTTTGAGTTGATTAAAATATAAAAACTCGCTTTAGGTACCTACATATATTGAAAGCTTCACATACTATCACACTAGGAATACTATACTGTTTCATTAAATCGGAAAATTTTAATATATTCTTCATTAATATAACACGTGCAGATAAAGTAGCTCAGGTTTATATAGTATTATTTCTGGTATGCTGTAATCAATTGTTTCAATCTAATAAAATATGTTATTTATTTATGAACGTCACATTTTTAAGTTAATATATTTACTTATGTCGGTGTAAAAAAAATAGATTTAATATTAATGATAAACTAGCACCATGAACTTGGCCTTCGAGCACGCGAGATTGGGTCGTGCAGATATTGCAGATATTATAGAACATGGGTTGCTCTGAGGACGATATTCATTAGAACAATTAATATTATAGCGTAATAAACCTATCACACATTTTCCACATACTTCATCTATATCTCATTATAGATTAATTGTGAGCACTTGTAATAACAATTGCTTAGGACGTACTCTATTTAATTATTAAAATCAGAATTGTAGAAACTTAAAGAAACTGTTAAAAATTGAGAAATTTCAATTAGTAAAATATATTAATGAATATTTACTATTGGTTTAAAAAACCATTTTAAAAGAAATCAATCTACTATTTAGTAAAAAAAATAGAAAACTAAAGAATATTAGCAATATATTTTGAAAAATATAGTCTCTAAGGATAATTTTTAAAGATCTTTTATTTTTACGTATTTTTAACAATATGTATAATAGGATGTCATTTTATCTGCTCGAAAATTTGCTTTAGAAATGCAATATTATATTGTTTGGGGAAGCAACACCTTACTAACTGCAAAATGAAGAGAGCCGTGCCACATATTAATTATAAAGTTACTCCCTAACTTAGACCTTACTTCTCTCACTTAGACAAGATGCAGTGGAGACTCTATTCACTATCATAATGACAATTTTCAGATTATGATACTGATATAAGGATATCAGTATCATAATTTGAAAATTGTCAGTAGTGTCCTGGTAAGGACCAGGAACATAACGACTGACGAGAAAATATTAATAGTTTTTTAACTATTTTGTTTTTATTACATATTAAATACCTGTCAATGATAATGGTGCAGAATAAAATAAAGCATTTTTAAATGTCAAGGTAAAGATAAGTTAAGACTTTAATGCCGTAGTGATTTTAGCCCCTCTACAATATATTTTTTAAATTTATTCAAGCGCCGCTTGAATAATTGTTTCATATAACAAATGAAATACTTTAGTACTACTTACGTATACTACACTTTAATATCAAAACATCTACTATATCCATGTATTTAATTGTTTATGTAAAATTATATACACGACATATCATGTAAAAACTACCAATACAAACTAAAGATTTCACAGAAATAAATTTTCGAGTTTTAAGAATTTTAAATTAAACTAAACAAGCAATAAAATTGTTCTTTATCGCCAATAATATATAGATAATTGCAGGTACGACGAGTATTCAGTTTTATCATATTACAATATGTTGCATGTGCTAATGTTACTATTGTTATTTTTAAATATTTTGTAATATACAGAATAATTAAAAAATATATATATTAAAAAAGAATTTCATGATAAAAATATCATCTTCTAAAAACGGATTATAGTGCGATTAGATTCATCGTGAATTAGTACGTTTTTTTATTTGGTTTTAAATGAAAACTTCCCACGTTTAGAAATATAAATAGTAAGTAACCATATGCATTTATATTTAAACGAAAATTGTGTAAAGAACCGTAATCTAAAGAGAAATCGATTCAATATGGTTATAAAATTAAATCGATGTCATCGTTACTTATAAATACATTGAAGAGGACTAGAGCAGCGCGGGTCTAGTTCATGATTAACTTCTTCCGTATACAGGGTCAATAATCAGGGGTCACGTTGTACTATGGGACAAAGGAATGTTTCGAATACCGTTAATATTAATTGTATATACGTAATTATATATATATGAATTTTATTATACTGTGTATATTATATTATATTAATAATATTCTCCAATTTATATTACAAAATATTTAAAAATAAATAAAAAATTAATTTATTTTTATTTATTTATATTCTCTATTTAAAACATAAGGGGATTGCTAGTGTCCTTATAAAATGTAAGCATTTTAAAATATAAAAATATAGTAAATAAAATTATAGTTTACCGATCAACTTTAAAAACCCATGTTTTTCATAACGTTTCTCTGTTCAGTTAAACGTATATTATCTTTTACAGCGCACGTAATTAAAATAGTTCAAAATGTACCAATCTAAAAACAATTTACGTTATATCGTAAAAAATTAAATTGTAATTTCGATTTCTTTTGCGAATTTCAGATTATTATATTGTCAACATGCCGCGCAACTACTTAAATATAGTTTAAAAACTGAAAGTTATTTTAAAATGTTCAGCAAAAATAGAGCAAAGAGATGGCCCCGGTTCTGACAGGGCTATGGAGGGCCATATTTATAATTTGTTACGCCTGTCAGCACATCTATTCGCTTATAGGCTGAAAGCCGCTTAAGGAATTTTAAAAGGCTCGTATTTGTAAGATGTTCTTTTATTTAAATTATCAATGTAGTGCAAAAGAATTATACTTAAATACATATTTTTTTAATCTTTTATAAATTCCAAATAAATTGTCAAACAAGTTTATGTGTTAATTCAAGTTCAAATACATACTGTGACGAGAAGGTTCTGCAAGTCAACAACGTCATTATGCAATAAAACATTTCATTGATCAATAGAGCAGAATGGGTCCTGCTTCTACAGTGTGTTAACGATTCTCTTCCTTCACCTTTATTGGCACTGCTCTTTGTACTTTTAACGTACTATCGAAATTTAATTGATCAGAAATAGACATATTAACAAAATTGTTTTGTGATTAAAAAAATGTGGTATATTTTTTCATATTAGAAAAAAAAATGAATTTTTATATTTGATTGCTTTTTCGCTTACAGCTGTGGCTTAATAATTGTAACTTTATACAATATGTTGATTCTGAATGTATTGTTAACTCCACAAAAAAAAACACTGATGATAACCATAACATTATTAACAAATCTCACCTAGACTGTATTGGCAAATGTTATTCTCAACCTGGACGCATTTAACTTGGACTTCTCGTACGAGGACGCTAACTAAACGTTAACGATGTTTACAAAATATTGCGTTCGTTTTATACCTACTATTTTTCTATTCTAATTGAACTAAATTTAATAAAAAATCTTGAGACATACATTTTTTTACATTCAAATTTTAAAAGATTCTTTTTAAAAACAAATAATAATAAATTAATTAATGTGCCCTAAGTATGTTATATGTTAGTAAAAACATTTTAGTAACAGTAAATAGCAATATGTTATATATATAACAAGTAAACATTGCACCTGCACTCGTTGATATTTCAGTTTCACTTTCAGTTTTTGCCAGTTCTGTCATCCAATACTGTGGAGCAAACACTGTCTGCGTCGTGCAAATCACTTTGGAAGGTTCGACTGGTTCAAAACATATATTTATAAAGTGCTGCACTGTTTATCGTGTGTGCTCTCGCGCAACACCGGCTTCGCATCGACGTCGACACGCGCTCCCCGTAGCGAGCAATCAGTGACTGAACGCTCCGTAGAGCCGGACCAGTTATTATGCGCCCACCGTTGCCATCAATAACTTCTGTAGCACGTGGGACTCAGTATGCTGAGGGATTCGCCGTGATATCGCACACGCAGGATATGCTATGTATGTCTCTTATCAGTGCATCGTTGTAAAAGCGGATGATTCATCACAATTAGATTTCGCGCATGACATCAGCGGTACACGTCTTTGTAAACAGGAGGTTCTGAACGAGTCAGCACTTCGGCGCACAAGCTTTTAAGTCAGTCTTCACCGGTGCCGATGGCTATCAGCATAAGCCAATTTGCAACTATAATTCATGTGGAACATTCCAGTGTGGTATTGCGAACTTGCGAAAAAATGCTTGTTTTTAAAACGGCTCACTTGTGTCAGATATATTTTGACGATTTAAGATAATGAGACATGACCGTATACAAAAAAATGACTAAATCTATAAATTTATTAAAAGCTTTCCATTGATATTTTAATAGAAAAATATGGATATTTGTATAATATAAATCTTAGGTACTTGCGTTGTTATTAATTTAGATTTCCGACGTGACGTCATTGCGAATGAATTTAAACTTTTAACGCAACGGGTAAACCCTGAGAAATTTTGTTTTATATTTAATATAACATGCTCGATGTTGCATATGCATAATGATAAAAAACAGATGAACAGATGATGATGAACCGATCTTTTAAAGTACTTAACTTAAGCCTTTAATAGGGCATACCTACATGTAGTAATAATACTGTTTGAGAATACCTCGTATTCTTATCAATTTAGGTCATACTGGTGCAATATTGTCTTTATACACTTTAAAAACATACTTCTACTAATATATTATAACACTTTAGATGCTATGGCAGCTCCAAGACCGACCGGCTTGTATTTCATGTCGCTCTCGGAAGTCGTCGGGCATGTTTAGCATGTTTGTCTCACTTAAAGATTGTATTCTTGTACAGGTAGATTAACAATTTACTACAATGATGGGAGCCTACTATGTGTGCACATAGTATATTTTTTACCTAAGTATAGTATATAGTTTTAGCGTTCATAATTATATATATTTTTATACACGGAACGATAAACAGTTGGCGAGAGCTAAGCTGAGCTTTGAATTTGTGTGAGTGATTATGTTAAGTCAGAAAATTTTTTTAAAGAGAAAGTGTATAATTAGTAATCCATACTGTTTTACTTTGAAAATTAAATATATATTTTTAATTCTACTATGTTAGATATTGCGTCCTCGTAATTTTTACTTTCGTCTGATGTGTCGATTGAGTTAACAGAAAAATTAATTATAAAACTAATTTCACACGTCATAAAAATCATATTCACGTTGTATCCTGCAAACAGCAGGGTAGCCTAGTGTTAAGACACACCGTCCCCACACATCATATTTATGCAATAAATATTATATTGATAATAGACAATTTTCTTAGAATAATTGCTTCTTTATAATTAATTCAACGTAAAGGAGCCGCAGGCAATATAATTTTTTATGCATATAAATCAGACCACCTGCAATGTGCGCAGATGTTTTTGGATTGAAAAACAATTTATATTTGGTACTGTCGAAAAAATTGTTAACTTATTTAATTTTAAAAATAATATTGCATAATGTAAACTGCTTTAATGATATGCTATATTGGCTATCAAAAAAAGCTAGCTGTTGAAAATATTTACTTAACACAACAATAAGGATTATAGGAAAGTGGAGAAAGAAAGAGTTCTATTATTAATGTTGACTCTACTTTATACACTTACTAAGAAATAAAACTTTTCTTTAATTTTTTTTGTAATCGAAATTAATTGAATTCATACAATGTATGGATTCTCTAAAAAAAAATATCATTCTTAATATAATTCTGTAGGCTTATATTTAATGGGAGTCGTTATATCTACTTTATACGTTTTGTTAATGCAAAACGTCTTTTTTACTTTTGAAATTCGAGAAGTCCGTTGTTAACTTACGGCGGATGTAAAATTTATATAACACATAAACATGCCACTACTATGTTACAAGTAACTCTAGTAGAGATTCTTTTTTTGCAATCACCTAATCTCTTTCATAGAATATAAGATTTTAAGGAGAAGAGAATAAATTTAGATAAAAAAAATCCTATTTATACTTTACAGAGGGATATTTATAATCATATTAAAAAAAAGATAAGTGGGTAACATAGTAACCTCTTGTGAAGTCTAATATATATATATATATATATATA
>DVQM01001229.1:0-12730 GCA_018231645.1 Heliconius ricini | reverse complement strand
TATATCACGATTTAAAAAAAATGTGAAAAGACGTTTGTGTGTTAAAGGTTATTACCAACTTTTAGTTAAAGTTGAAGTCGTGAAACAGTAATATAAAATTTAAAAAAAAAACTAAAATTAAAACTGTATATAAAATTGTTTGTGTCCGTTAGTTCAAATTTTACATGAGATTACAGTGAAATGTAGCATGAGAACACAAAGGAAAAAAGCTATTTACAATGTTTTACTAACAAATAAAACAACTTCATTCTGTATCCCGCGCACTGCAGGGTAGGCAGAGGGAACCTAGTGTTAGGAGTCTCCGTTCCCCACAAGTTGCAGAAGATCGAGCCACTCTACTTTTTATATAGTTATCACATAATATCAAAAACACTTACAATATTATGATGTATCCAGATATTCACTCAGTTTATTATCAATTTATTATTATTTAATTTAACTAATATTTTACTTTCAGCTATTATTATAAAATGAATGTGAAAGAACAAAAAAGAAAAAACAGAAAGAATCCATAGTCATTAGCGGTAGCCCACGACTCTAGTGTTATTGAGTGTATATGTGTTATTGAAAATAAAATAACATAATATGAGAATTTTTATTAATGTTAGGTTTCCCAGCTATGTGATAAAAAAATGAACTAATTTTATATTGTAATTTTATTTTTCGAAAGTTATACAAGACAGTAAAATGACTTTGATGAATGGCCGCGTGTTATTAATATATATAAGGATATTATATTTCATTGATTGTCAAATGTTGTGTAATCCGTTAGGGTTTTTCGGTCTCGCGTTTATATCATTTGTATGTATATCGATCCGTTGCGTGAAAAAGCCTAGCGTCGCATTTTGCCTAACCAAGCTGCTTAAACGAAAATATTTCAAATATAAATATTGAATCGATTTTAATGTGCGCAATTATAACGAATTTAGTGCTTTTACTGCATACTGACGGTTTTTAACTTTTAATGTAACGTCCAAAGTTTTTCTATAACATCTGAGTAACATATAATTGTTATTCTATCAATATAGAGTCGTATACAATAATGAAAACGTATTTAATTAATTAAAACGTCCGTTTTGTATTTACAGAATTGTCAGACATTACATCACGATTCACGCGATGATTTAACAGCTGTTGACTGTTTTGGAGGCTACGGAAATATCTTTTCCAACTCGGGATTACGCCTACTTTAACCCCAATTGTTCCACAACGTTGAAAATGGCGTTATAACACGACCAATGGGAGGCGTGACCGTTTGAATGGACGGAGCGATTTGATTGGTCGATTTTTATACCGGACTCGGAATCAGCCAATCAGAAGCGAGAATGAAGGTTTGATTCAAACTAGTTCCATTTATGCTGTCAACTTGTGAAGACGCGTTTGAAATTTGAACAGTTTTGAATTGAAAATTAAAAATAAAAGCAGTTTAACAAAAAAAAAATCGGACAGTGCTCTGTGGATTGTAATATATTTTAGTCTGTGCTAATCATTTTATCTGTTTGAAACGAAAAATTAAAGTTTTGATAGATTTGTGCGTCGCGCGGCATTTTATTTTTAGTTGTAGCTTGTTAAATAGTGAGCCGGGATCTTAATTTAGCATTGCACATGAGTGTGAGTATGGTTTACTTTACTTTTATTTTGTTTTACATGCACAGACGTAATATTTCTGGATGTTTACTCGTCTTTTTACTTGTCAATTATCAGGTCTTTTACCCGTGCGAGATTTATATTTAATGGTGTCGTTGAAACTTGAAAATGTCGACGATTTAAAGGACATTTATATAATCGTGGCTTTTAAATGCATTTTAATATTGTTTCCTTGATTTTTTTTAAAGAAATATAAATAAAAATATGTAATGGTGACTTTGTCTCTACAATTCATAATATAAAAGAATTAAAATGTATTCAAGCAACAAATAACCTTCTATTTCCTGTATTTAAACTGTAATGTAATGTAAAATAAATAAATACCAACGCCATAACTTCATAAATTATATAAAATGTGCAAAATATTGCTTTAGACATTGCAAATGCAAAAGGTGTTTACTAGATGTTATTTTAGTTCCTATAATTTTAGTATTATTGAATACATAAACTTTCTTAAGCTTCCAACGATGCAGCTTTTGCGATAACATTGTTTATTTTAATAATTGCAAAAGTGCAATTGTCGACAAATACTTAGTAATCTTTATTTTTAATAAGTATATCCGTTCTTCGCGACAGTTGTGGGTTCCATTCTCATACATTCTGTGATATAAAGTGTAGCAACAAAGTACGTGTTGTCAATTGCATTATGCAGAGAATGTTATGATAAGCATTTTCCTACATATATAGCGGTATCTGTGTTTACCCCGCTCTCCATTTTCACTATCCAGAAAAATTAGACTTGAAATCTAACTTTTCTAGATAATCGTGGCGCAGGGGACAAGAGTGTGCTTATAAACGCGGCAGGTTGTGGGTTCGATTCCCACTTAGGGAATGAATATTTAATATTTTCATTTTCTTGCTCTGGTAACGATGCAAAGCGCGGCATTCGGCGGACAGTAGGCAACGAAATTACGGTTTTTATGGAAAAGCTGTGTCTTTACACTAGATTCTCATGTTGCCTCTGCCTACAGTGCTATGTGCGGGATTTAAGGTGCATCTAAGTGTTATGTATGACACATGACACATTCTAAGTGTCCGAGGTAACTCTGACTGCAGGTGCAGTGAGTTACTTTGAAACGATTATTGAAAATGATAGCTGATAGCCTTAATGGATAAATGTACTAACACAAAGAATTGTTCTAGCAAAGTCTACAATTTAAGCCTTATTTACTTTTCTAAATCGCTCTTAACTCTAAAATCGATATGTTGTTTTCATTCATAAATTATTAAAACAGAATTTCAAGATTGCTCTTAAGATCAAGAGAGTTGAGAATGGTTTAAGAATAACCAGAATCTAACTTTAGATAAAGGCACAAACTAATGATAGGTTCTTTCTATTTATCGTCGGCGGGATACAGCGTGAAAGTAAAAAAAATATCTTAAGTAGTAGAGCTAAAAAAATTAAACCTCTCTACTGCTACATACATATAATATGTATCTACTTAACGTCTCATCCGATTAAGATATCGATCGATTTCGAGTGGAATTTAAATTATAATCAAAATGAATATCGATTAATTTTATACCTAAAATAGCCTGTTTTACCAGTTACGGTTTATCTTAAAAATGTATTAAGTAGTTTTTATCATTAAAAATAAAAATATTTAGTCTCTATTACTTAAAGCAATTATCTGATTTTTCAGACAAAATTCGACGTTGAATTCTTTTATTTCATGCAACGATATATTTAATATTTACGAAAAGTTGAGAAAAATACTATGTTCAATTCCTCGATATGTGCAAAAAATAGTTATACTATAACGAGCCCACATTTAACAACCATTTGCCATTTTTTGTCAAAAGCATTAGAACGGCGTTTAGGCTCGCCATTCCACATGTTATGTCTCGGTATTAAGGCGGAAAGTGGGGAATAGAGAATCAGAAGGTACCCTTTGTTTATATAGCGTGGTATATACAGCGCAAAGGTAAAAATATAAATAATGTACTTAATTTAATGAAAACTGGACAGTAGAATGTCATTTCAAAATAATAGGTCCTTACATATGAAATTTTCGTTTGATGTGGAAGGAACAAAACGTCGAATGTTTTTTAATATATGAATATGTTGAAATCAAATTATGAGCCATTGTTATCTATGCACTTTGGCATAGGTAGTTCATTGGTCTCTTAACTAAAGGATTTGCAGGATTTGGTTGGCTTGCCATTGCAATGAGCACTTTCGAATATCGTGGAGAATCTAAGAGAGTTTTATCACTAACACCGTAGCCTGCAGTAAACTCGGATGTGATTTGCGATAGATCCGCTTCCACAATAGCCTTCAATTCTCCATTATCAACTTCCAATGCAGATCGAAATTTCCAGAGCGAAAATGTTGGAACCAAAACCACATTGTGTTTCCTTTTGCGACACGAACGCCACACATCATTAACCCTTCGAGCCATGTCCGCAGCACTGGTACTACGGTTGAACTGCGATACTCGTAAATAACGCGATATTTCAAATTCTTTTTCTATTTTGTAAATATTTATTTTCTAGCTGAGTGACGCAACAGAAAAAAAAAACAAATGAATGACGGTTAACGAAACATAAATATATGTGTAAATGGCTGTATATGTAATTTGAATTTGCAATTCCTAACCAAAGAGGAGAAGTTAGTGCTTAAAGTGGCGGATACGACAAAACGCCATTTTCATATGTAGGGACCTAATAGTAGTAGCCTATAACTCAAGAACTATCACATAACTAGATAAACCATTCAAACACATGTTTTAAACTTTAAAATCTCATGATTCCGTAACTCTCGTGTAATATGACCATACATGGTCATTAATTAGCCCCCCACGGGCTGCGGCCGTAAAAAACATTTTACGATGTAAAGATAGCATCGGGTCCTATCCGTAAACTGTAGAGTATAGATAGAGTATAGGCCTATTCGATAGCGTGTAATTCTTTTATTTTATTAACGAAATGCCTGTTATATTACATGTAAAATATATCTCGGATATTTGGTTCTTTTACAATATATTTATATGTTGTACTTTATTATGTTAACTAATAAAGTATGGCGACTTCGCTTGTGACATAACTTCATTATCTTTATTCTTTTTTATTTATAGTAGATATGAAGTTAAATTCTCATCTAATATATATATTTTTAAAGTTCTGTTTTATATTCCTATCAGTTTTTATTAGGGGCTGCGTCTCCGTGATTAAATGGTAATAATACATATGGATAAGTGATGACATCTGACTTTAATATGAATCAGTAGTTTTTGATATTATTCTTATTATTATTATTCTAAAATTTGTAAAAAAAGTTGTCTCAATTTCAATTCCCAAGCACACGAAGAAAGGCAATAGCACAATTAACTATTTAATAAACTCCTGGCAGTCAAGGAGATCAAATTCATAACGAGTTTAAGTTTTTGGAAAAGTGATTTCTAATACATTTTATAGGATAAGTTAAGATTTTATCACTATTTTGTAGAGTAATCTAAATACCTCCATCTAAGTTATTGGGTATCCGCTAAATTATTGAATATTTTAATGTGTAACTTTATTTAAAGCTTACTGATAATGTTGCATTTATATTGTTTTAGTATTTCTTCAGTTCGAACAGAGATTGCAAAAGTGCGGCGTTGAGTTTCACCACTCAATTGTCCTAATGGGTAACGGAGTGTCTTATCTCTAAGTCCCCGGACACCCTCTGATTACCTGCTACGTGTGGAATACAGCATAAAGCTAAAATCAAAAATGATCCTAGCAGTTGTAGCTTAGGAAGAGCTTAGGAAGATTTTTATTCTAGCTTATCTCGCAGAAAATTATGGGAAAAATTTATTCGAAAAAAAAATCATGGAAATTATGACCATAGCCTATACCTGTGTGTTCCCCAACTTTCGAGACATTATGTGTTGAGAGGTGGACCTCATAGTCAAACTTTGTCCTGTTTAATATAATTTCCCCATTTGTGGGTATCGAACCTATCGCTTTTACACTTAAATAATGGCACAAAATGGGCGTCTATCAGAATATTGATAGCCTTGCTTGTTGAAAGCCTCAAAAAAAATCTCTTCTCTTGAATGACTCAAAAATATATAAATAGCTTCTCTATGTCTCCGGGATATTTTACTCCACAAATGCAGGCTTTTTTTATAAAGATTTCATATCACCATCCAGAATTTTTTTTTGCGACTCTAAAGGTTAATGCTCCCTGCATTTAATATATTTTTTTTATATTTCCTCGTTGTTGTAACGGCAATGCGCGGCCTTGACATCGGCTAATCAACAGGTAAAGAAAACAGAGAATTCAATGGAATAGAAACAGAAAAGCAAGTATGTCAACAGGAAATGGAGTGTTTTAACACTACTTACTATACCACGTATAGCTAAGAACATAACTACGCTGATGTGTACAGGATACAGCGTGAAGCTGATAAAATACATCAAAGCTCCTTATAGTACGGTAAATGCGAAGGTTGTAAATTTGATTCCCATTCGGAGAAGTTAATCATTTAATTTTTTCGCTTTGCTCAAAATTGGGGAACGCAGTGTCTTAACACTATTCCCCTCAATCTAAAACACAATATTTCCAACAGACCGGTCCACCGTCAACTCATCGTAAGCAGGTCGCGACTATTTATACCGAGCTTATATTAAACAAAATACGTTCACTTGTTTTGTTTTCGCTAAAAAATATTTCAGACACGCTAAAACAACTATAACGTTGTCTTTAAGTATCATGATGACTATTTTGTAACATTTAAAATAGATAGTTAGAATTGTAGATTTTTTTTTCTATATGCGGGATATAGCAGGATAGGCACAGAGTACATGTCAGTCGTAAGGCACTTCGTTTTTTAGTTTTCGCCAATTTTGTCTTTGTCTTATTGAACCCTAATAAAAATCTGCATTAGAATATTGATTCATTCATGTGATATTTATTATCTTCATATTTGGATTATTTCATACATACAAGAATATATTTGTGATAAAGACTCACTATTACTACTATCTTTTGCATATATTTTGTTTTAAAACGTATAAAATGTTATAAATTGAAAAATACGCAAAGGATTATGTTTTTCTCATAGAAAAATAAATGTTGTTATACTTTTTAATTACCATAATTAAACTTTAATCCACCGTTCATTCTGTTTGTTTCTTATTATGTAGCTTTTAGGCATGCCAGTGGAGCAAGTTTATTTCACCAATATCACGCGGAGTGGAGAAGACCACCGTTCATTCTCCTTTTTATCTTTCATTATCATGAATGTTAATGATAGCTATCATAATTAATGATGAATACTTGTGATGATTTCGTCTGTAAAAATTTTTCCTAATAATTGTGCTTCACTATATTGATAAAATCGAGCTATAATATTATGAAAGAATTATGAAATAAGAGAACGGGGTGCCAAACGCTACGGTGTCTGCAATACCCCTTTCGCCTCGTCTATTGTTATCAACCTCTTCATACATGCCCTACGTGGTGTCGTCATACTTTTTACGAGATATTTCTCCAGTATCTTTGATACTGTGTTACGCGAAGGTCAGGTCAGTTCTCCTTCCCTTATTTCGACGTGCCCAAACCACCTGAACACGTTCTTCTTCATTCTCATCGTGACATTTTCGCTAGTACCTGCCATTCTGTGTATCTCTTCATTGCGGATTCGATCAGTTAAGCTAACCCAACATATCCTACGAAGAGATTGCCTCCACAGTATTCATCATTCTTTCATTCTTCCTCTGAAATACCCACGTTTCGTTACCGTATAACAGCGTCAGTACCAATACTGCTTTGAGTACAGGCAAACGTGCAGCTGTGCAGACGTTTCGCCGTCTCATCAATGTAGCTAAGGCACCGCCCTAGTCTTTACGAGGGCTGCAACGTTCATCCGCCGCATGCCGTACGTCCTCGCTGGTGTGTCAAGTGACGTCGATTACGGTGTTGGGGACCGCCATGACCAGAACGGCAGGAGGTTTTCTTTTTTTTAAAAACCTTTCGTTACTGAGTGATTGATGCACAATACATAGAAAATAGGTTAGTAGGTTTGAGAGTATCGTACAGCACTAAGACCATATCTCGAAATTCCTGCAAAATCAGGAAAAATGGGATTTTCATAAAAAATACGGGAGACATGAAAATTCATAACACTTAAAATAGCTGTGCAAAGTTGAAGTTAGTCAATTTAATATTTTAGATATCCGTTCCGTCTTATTAGATAAAATGAGGCGTTAAATTCCGTCATTTAAACAATGAAATGCGGTTGTACTACCTCTATACCTTTATTTTCTCCTATTACTAAAGATGCGTGATATACGCGATGACAAAACAACACTAATGAAAGTGTCTGGCACACAGTCTACAAGGAGGTCGGAGCTAATGACAATCTAAATATAATGCGAGTGGCTCGGCCTTACCTGCACAATGTAACTGCTCTAGCGGGACATATTTAATTGTCATAATTTCTTTTTTATTTTCATGCTTTATCCTGTACATACACGCACAGGCAGATGGAACCTGGGAACCTAGTGTTAGGACACTCCCTGCCTCATTAATACGCTTCCGTTCCCCATTAATTTCATTTATTAGCACTGCATATATACTATGTTCTTAGTGACTATCTGAATTATATAATTTATTTCACGCAAAATAAAACCACCAACTCAAAACACTAAAAAAATCGAACCATTGCGAATTGAATGGCGGTACTCAACGCCGAGAATTTTTAAATATTTTCGTATGTAAATAAGATCTTAAATATTGGTAACCATTTATAACTGGTTTTTTATTACTTAAATATCTTACCGAGAACGGAGTATCTTAACACTAGGTTCTCTGGTCCCTCTGCCTACCCTGCCATGTACGAGATAAAGCGTGAACGAAATTACGAATACAGAATTATACTATATATTCCAACACAGTTAAAAGTCACAAATTTAAAACTCCATTATTATAAGTAAAAACAAAGCTCGCATCCAACTAACATTGAAAATCACATAGTGAGGCGATTTGTACCATATCGCGCGGTAATCTGTCGATAAATCTTGTGTTTTACAGCTGGCCGCGATAACATCGACGCCACGTGGGGTGCTAGTGATGGGATTTATCGATGATATTTGTTTGCATTGTAAAGTATTTGCTTTTTTTAATGAGCATATGTAAGTAATAGTTATTATATCTGTAGATTCGCGGCACGATGGAGTATATTTATGAATTTGATCTTATTTCAAGTTCGATTTTAATCATTGCTTTCCATTGCCAAAGTATTTTCTTAGTGTAGAGAATGTAGTTAAAATTATTGTGTAGGAGTAACAACTATTATAAATAACAGGTTTTCTAGGTAAAGTGCGGGTGGACATCAAATTTATACATAAAATAGGCTAAGGCAATGATTTTTCGTTATTTTCAGTATAGGTCAATTACAGGACGTGGGTGAAAAATATTTGAATTATAAAAAAAAACGTGTCTCTTAAATGTTGACAAACGAAACCTCTTTGGATATCCGCCAAAAGCTATGACAGAGTAATAACCGCCGAGAAAAATATGTTGTATGTTAAAAATATAACACACACACACACACACACACAATATTTTTACGTTATTTTTGTTTTAACTTTTTTTTGTAATTCCGTTAGTATTTCAATGTGCTAAGTTGCGATCGTCATAGGTTTACCTAGGGATATCCCTAGGCTAAGTCCCCTGGAGAGGGAGGGTCGGGCTTTCTGTGGAATGCAGGGTTTAATGTTTAAAACTATGTGGCACGAAGTTTCAATATTATATGTATACAGGTTTGTAATTATTTACAAATTTAGTTATTTTTGAGACTTAAAATAGGAAAATGTAATTTAGTAAATAAATGACAAAACCTTCTTGACATTACCTTTTTATAATTTCTTATGTAAGCTTATTTTTATATTTTACGCCCAATTTCTCCCGCTGAACGTGTAGTCTTATTAGCTAAAGCGTTCGAAAGCTTTGTTATACGCTAAGAGATTCTAGTTTAAATCTTGCTACGTAAGTTTTTTAAAAGATTCAATGTGATACACAAATATATAAATATATTTAATTATTTTAAATGAGAATTTCGTTTGGAGTAGTCTATTATGATATTATATAATATATCTATTTCCTTTATGTTAGGCAACTAGTTTATTGTCAGAGGTAATACAAGTTTTATATTTATACTAGTTGTTGCTTTGTTTACGTAGACTTAAAGACTCTAAAATTTACCTCATTTTCTTAATTATTCCAAAAAAATCTTAGTGGTCCTCCTTCTCATTCACCTACCGACATATCAAATTGGTTTTTTTTTAAGTCCAGTGTTTTCTTGTGTACATGGTGTAGTGTCAGTCACTCAGTAACGGAAAGTTTTATGTTTATAGATTTTTGTTCTGGTCATCTACAGCTATTTATAAATGTTATTATAATTATCATGTCGAAGGTGAGTGTTGATACAGAAAACATAATAAGTCACTCGTTATTTTTTTTGGTCCTAATAAAACGAATATTAGTATATTTTTTTTTTGTTTCAATAAAAAATACCAGGCATATGCCTGTTATAAAATAAAATTAAAAATAATTTGAACATTATTGATTCGATTCTAGTTATTTAAGTGATTGACCTCATCTTATTAATTAAATCAATTGCTTAACGTTACTCATATTTATATTTTTATTAGAAGAATATGTAAATAAGTCTAAATTTAATTTATGCTTAAAATTAACATGTATATTTATTTGCAAATTCCGTTTTGTATAGTTTAAAGGGTAAAATAATTTTGGTTTGGGTTGATTTTCACCACTCAACAAGCAATGCCTCGAAAACTGAGCTGAAACTGGGGTCCACAATGTGAAGGTACAAAAATTAATAACATGTAAAAGAGGTATTAGTGTCACTTGGAACACTCACGTCTCATTGTGCGCAATTATTAATTAATATATGGAATATAAAAATAACGTGCTCTATGTTATTCCTTTTTACGTACAAGCAAACAATAATATTATAAGTATTTTTCACTGCTACAACAAAATATCGATATCCTTTTTAGCTGACATCACTATCAACCCGTCAACTCCATATATCACCGAGGCCTCCCTCGATCGTGTCGATGATAAAAATTACTTAAAACACCAAACATTTAACATTTGCCCCCTTACGACCCTATGCTGTCTCTATCATTTTTCTCTCTTAAGAAAGAGACAAAAACTATTTATAATTTCAATAGTACTTGTAATTTAAAACTTACTTTAATAGTTATAGAAGTTAATTTAGCTTGTTTTGCTTGTACGTAGTAAATCGCTCGTTGTCTTGTCAGGTGGATCTCAACAATACTTCAAAGTACGTGAGTGAATTTTAGGTTCTATAAAAATATGGAAAATTAATTGTTTGAGATTTTCGAACTCGATTTGAATGAATAATTGATATTATAAACATTTTTTGTTATATGAAATTATTTGATTTGTCACATTATGTTTCCAATTGTTTCTATTTTTTAATGATGTAAAAAGATATGGATACTATTAATATTTCCAGTATTTGATCGCTCGAGGAATATTCTACTAATATTCTATAAATATTGTTAACGTCAAAGTTACTAAGGATGGACGTATGTTCCAATTTCAAGCAAAAATTTCTAAATGGATTTAGATGAAACTAGATTAATGTAGTTTATACATCAAATGGAATAAGCACATAGGCTACAAGTTATGCATAGGTCTTGTATAAACTTATTAATAAACAATACATTTAAGCGAGCCAAGCTGCGCCTGTTTTTCGATACTCTCGTCACTGTTATGTGTTTTGAAGAGAATTCAGAGATAAAATCTATACTTTTACTCCACAATCCACATGATGACAAAGATGTGTAAGAGTGAAAAAAATTGTAGTGTGATGATGATGATGATGATTGATGATTTATACAATTGTGTGGTGGTCATATTTTATTAAAAATATATATGCTATTTTTAATTAAATATATAAAAATTACATATATTTATAAAATATTTATATATTTCATTAAAAATAGCATTCTTATATACATGTATTTATGTAGTATAGGTTGTTACAATAATTTTTTAACTTAATAGGTAAAAGTTTAACAGAATTTTACATTCTGTGTTTTATTATATACAAGATACAAAGGGTGCCAAAATTTGTTTGAGAAAGTATATTACATATGTACATATCTGTATTAAGCCATTCTATTGGTATGTTTTTTAAGACAAGGACTATTACAGATAATTTTATTTAAAATGAAATACTTTTAATTTCAGGTAAAAAATGGACTAAACAAATCGAAGATTAAAATGAGAAAGAAGAGAAAAACAAAAACGTAGAAAGGAGCGCTAAACGAAAAAATTAAAAACAGTAAAAGCCATTAATTTTAACCAAATTGAAATTAAATATTTCATACAAACATAAACCAGACAGAGACTGGATCATTTAAATAGTGATCATTTAAAGTGAACAAATATTTAAAACGGAGCGTATCTCAAGAACATTTTGAAAAACAAACCTGTTAAACAAATAAGTAATCGTTTAAGTTTTTGTTCAAACATATTTGGGACTGCCGCCTTCGTATTTAGATTTAAACTACACAGTAAAAGAACAATACCAAACCGTTTAGGCATAACTCGTTTCATCTCTGACTTAATTTTTTTTATTATATTATTTTATCTGTAGTAACTCGCAATTTTATCAAAGCCTATTATAGATAATCTGCAAATTAATTTATTTACATTTAATAATTTTAAATTGAACTTTTTAAAATTTCATATTAATATTATATATGACTCAAAAAGTGATTTAGTTTTTTCCGTGTATTACGTAATAGACAGTGCAATTATTAGTTATATTCGTGTGTTAATGAACCATAAAATTGACTTTGGCGTATATTACACATTTCCTGCGTGTGAACAATCACAGAAGTGGAATTATTAGGGTTTCTCGCGTGTTTATGTTCCAAAAAGTGACTTAAGATTAGCGTATTTAGTGGAATTATTATATAATCAATAGTGAAATTATTAGTTGTTACCCGCGTGTCAACAATATTTGTGTCAAAGTGGCCGGCGACGAGCACTTGGACATGCTGGGGGGCCCGGAGTGGGGCCAGCGGGAGG
>DVQM01001228.1:0-12742 GCA_018231645.1 Heliconius ricini | reverse complement strand
CGCGTAGCGCGACGCGCCCGCGCGCTCCAGCCAGCGCTTGCAGAACGCCAGCGTGCCGAAGTTCTTGTTTATCGTGTTCAACAGCTGCTTTGATGATTGCAACCTGGTGTTATAGGGACCATATGTTGTTATTAAATTCCACATTCTACTTTACACTAAAAACACATTTTCCTTATGAATCTAAACTTAGCAATAAAAAAATAGTAATACTAAATTTATCACTTAGGGGCCGTCTGTACGTCATAATGCCATTTTATTGATCCCTGTCCTGTTCTACACACAGCTGGGTCATGTTTTTGCGACTTTATTTAGTGTGCAATCACATATTTTCCAATTTTATTGTTAGAATTTTTTAAATTGTGTTTTAGTATTTAGATATATTTTGAAATGTAGTAGCACGCAATGTTACACTTCATCAAGCTCTTTAATGTGTCAATCAATTAAAAAAATATTTAAAAAATAAAACTCATTGTTAAACCTTAAAGGCACATATTGCTGGTCAAAGTTCTTCATATAATGCGAGCAGTCCATGTCATCATGAACCTGCCCGCGCCCTGTAGAACCAAATGTCTCGATTGCATAGAACTCATTCTCTTCCATCCTTGTAGTTTCACCACCTTTGACTATTGGCACAGTCTTGCCAGCGTGGATACCTATAAGTTAAATTAACAAACAGATTTTACTGATTCCCACTTGAGGAAAGTAGGTTAACTGTACTTGCTTTTGGTAAAGCAGATGGTTCCAGTAAGACAAACTGCAGCATTGAGTTCTATATTCTATATTGTTCTATGAAACATCAAGTCCTTTGTTGTGTAGTGTAAACCTATTAAGCAAATTATCAATAGACAAAAAACATTTTAATTTAAACATTTAAATCAATAATTATGTATTTGTTATCAGAAGGTTTTTTTTAATACGAAATTTGATTTGTATTCTCTTCTATATGAAATATGATGGTGGTCAATTTTGTATTTTTTTTATTGGTATAAAAATATACAAAAGATAAAAACAAAACGCAGAATTAGCAATTAGCTTGTTTACTTGTATTACTTAAAATAGACAACACATATAGATTTATTATACACAAGGGTATGTTGTATCTTTATTTAAAATTATTGTTTTTTAATGTGGTTATAAGTTTACACAAGTAATTGTTCAATTATAAAATTCACTTAAGAACACTTACGATATGGTCCAATGGAGTGACCATTGAGGTTGCGAATTGGTTTCACTTGATAAACCTCACCATCTAGTTCCACTTCATGTGATTCCATTACCTGGAAACCATTTAAAAAAGATATAATTTCTTATTATACATACAAATTGTAATAAAGAATTATATCTACAATTATTAATTAAGTTAACTATTTGTATGTTCTTTAAAATTGGGCTGAAAAAAAAAGTAATAGCTAAATCTAATACAGTGTAAAATAAGCCATAAATGATAAAATAAATTCATAATTAAGGAAAAATTACCTCTTGCACAGCAGCACCTACATCACACAGCCTCACGTCTACACCAGAAGCTTTGATTCCAGCCTCTGTAGCTTCTTGTACACCTTTTACCAGAGGATCATAACGAGGGTTAAAATGCAATGTGAAGGCACAGTCAATGATACGGCCATTTATATGGGTGCCAAAATCTATTTTGACTACATCATCGTACTCCAGTACTGTATTGTCACCTAGTAAAATAAATAGTTTTTATTTTTATGAAATATCTCACTTAGAAATTATTACAAAATATGGAAATATTCCATCAACTTTAAACATAACATATTATTTACCTGTATTTGGTGTATAGTGGGCAGCGCAATGATTACGACTGCAGCCAGTGGGAAAAGCTAATCCTGCCTTCAAGCCATCCTCTCCAATAAGACGCCTTGCAGTGGATTCTAGTTCTTCACAGATTTGTATCATAGTCATACCAGGTTTTATCCAGTCACGCATATATTGACGAGTCTAAATGCAAAAAATGCTATGAGATTATTCTAGAAATCCCATTTACAACAACAATGTATTTAAATGTTTTAAACTTCTGTAATATGGAGTATAAAATATTCTGGTTAAATATAATAATAATATATTAGGTATACTTTTATATTAACCAAAGTTATGACAAAATAATAACAAGGCTATCATGGTGCAATGTAACAATATATGGTTGTAAATGTTTTGGCTTGTGGGTTCTATCGTCATTCATATGACTATGATAAAAATCTGTGAAGAACTATAATTAGATTTATACCACAGTCATATTATATTTTAAAAACAAAGTACATTGTTGAGTTCCACAACTCAACAAACACTAACTCAAAAATTAAGCTACTATATGCAGCTAGAAAATAAACAAAATAAATTGGCTTAATGCCTATAAAAATATTATTAGCATATAAACAAATAATAATATGTGAATATTTGTTTGATCATATCACCTGTCTGTGGGCTTCTGCAGCTTGTCGTATTTCTTGATATATATAATTGTGCATTCTGTCTAAAGCTCTTTTTTCCTCACTGGAAAAGCGATCTTTTGCTGTTCTCTCGTCAATACCTTCCGCTGGTCCATGTTCCATTATTTGACCCTCGGGGAAATTACCTATGTGTTATTCAAAGAATGAATTTAGCTAAAATTAAAATTGATTATATTTCACTTAATTTATTAGAATACTAACCATTAGGGAAAAGTTCTGCAATTGGGATTGTTGGTGGATTAGTTTGCACTTTGCCAGTGCCTTTGTTTTTACTTTTATTTTTCTTCTTTTTTTTCTTCTCATCTGCTTCTCCGGTACTTTCATCAGCATGAGGAGGCTCAGGGTTTTCCGATTCCACAGCATTATTTTCAACATTCACATTTTCAGTTCCCGCTAAAAATAAACATCCTTAATATTTCTAACCTCTCTGTATATCATATAAAATATTTTTGTTTCAGCCAGGAAATTTTTAAAAGTGAAGGATAATCGTTGACTATGACGATATAAAGAACACAATCAAACCTAACCTGCCTTCTTCTTCTTCTTTTTCTTTTTTTTCTTCTTAGCGGGATCTTTAGTATCTGTTTCTTCTACACCATCAATTTCTTCGTCTTCGTCGTCATTTTCTATTTGCTTATTTAATTCTTCAACTTTTTTAAGATCCGCCATTCTGGCTATTAAATTTACAAAAATATAAATTTAGATACCGAGCATGCAACTTCAATTTTTTATAACGCAGTTGGAGTCAACAGACTAATAAATAAGTAATAATGAGAGATCAAGGAACGAAATGAATGGCAAATAGTGAATGTTATATGACATCAGCTCAGCTTCAAGGATTTTGGCTGACAGTTCAAATAAAGTTCATTTACTCGTGTTTCGGCATATATTAGAAAACTTTAATAAAAACATAAGTAAATTTAATAATAAATTATTTTATTTTAATAAAAATATATGTGGAATTACGCTATGATAAATTATTTTTTTTCTTATATTTCTTCGGTATACCGAATGCCATATACATTAGCAGCAACTAGTATTAATGGATCTCATTGTTAAAAAAAAATCAATTAATTTCTAATTTTATCTAATTTCAAATTTGTGAATTTGATAAAGTTCAGAAACGTAAATTAAAATATACCTATATATTTATGATAGTTTTACTTCAACAATATTTTCACTTTCGTTCCTGAAAAAAGTAAAGACTAGATTTTGGTGACTCGCGAAAGAAACCTCCCATTTTATGACAGATATTTTTATGAATAAAAAAAATGGGGAAATTATGTAAAATGTAACCCTTTTTTTTCTATACATACACAGGTACATAAAAATAAATTGTGTCTATGATTTCACAATAAGTAACTTTTTTCAGGTAAATATTACTCAATACTAAGACACAAGCGAACGATTGCTTTTTTTTGCCTGTTCGTCTTTTTGTTTGTTTGGGATAATCTTCGGAACTGCTGAACCAACTCTAATGGGACTTACACTAGCAAGTTCAGAAAGTTGTGGGGCAACATAAATACTACTTTTCATTCCGAATATCTCGGGGATCAGGATTAACAAGATCGAGGACACGATATTTACAGCCTGCGAATATAGTATGTACTCGGCCCATGTAAATATGAAATAACCAAAACGTTTTTCTTTAAAGCGAGCAAATAAAATTCTAAATTTATTTAATTTGGTGCAAATCCCCAGGTGAGCCGCTAGTTGTAAATTAAACCACACCTGTTTAGTTGCTTACACTCATAATGTGGTACTTGGACACTCTATGCAATGTAAATTAAAACAAAGATAATAACATTTTTCAATTAATTTTTTGTCCCAATTTGCGTGCAATATTTATACAATACATATTTTTTAAGTAATTTGTCATATTAATATCACTAAAATATCGTGAAAAGTATTTTTTTACTCTACCAATTAGCTAATAGTAGATACATAGAATAATTATCGACTACCACACGACACGACGATCGTGCGTCTGTTATTACATATTGGTTATATTTTACATTATATAGCTAATTTAAAATATGTAGGTATTAGATACATACATGTTTAACTTGCCGTATAGGTTGATACTGCTATATATTTTAGCACACAGAATGACCTAATGCTTTTAGATAGCTGCGTTGACTAGATCGGTTTTAGTAATATTTGTAACAATTAATAATTTAATTATATGATAACGTGTTATATATTGTTCGGGGCTATAGCCAGAAAGATTTTTTTTTATATACGCGTTCGTCTGATAGGCTATCGAGCGCAAAAGAGAAGACTTAAAAGAGAAGATCAGGTTGTATATTATAATATATATATATATATAATATATTATGATAAAACTTCAATAACGACCTGGGTACCTTTAAAAAGCGCGTCTATCTCCACCTCAAAGGCCAGCACGGGGTCGTGGGCAGCGGTGATCACTTACCTACCATCAGGTGATCTGTACTCTCGTTTTGCACTGTTTTTTGTCCATAAACTAAAATACACACAAACTTAGTTGAAGTTGAACAAAATTGAATAGCTTCAATATAATATTAAGCAATTTTGTCCATTTATTTAAAATTATATATTAGGTACCTAATACAGAAATTTAGACAAAATAAATATGCATAAGTTGCGCGTATATAGAAATTGTCATAGTTCTAAATTAATCTTTTTTAACCACAGACTCAGCAGTCTGTAGTCAAAGGAAATATGTTCGAAATGTTGGGATTCCTAAAATGTATAACACTAATATAAATAATTAATCCGGTTACAGAGTTAAATTAAAAGTGTTAGTAATCACGAAGCTCACGAGTTCTATCATTAATAAATTCTTAGCATTTGTGTAGAGACTATTTTTTATTAAATTTCACCTCTCTATATTATAAATTTACGTTAAATTTACTAAAGAAAAATGTTAAAATAAGAATATAAGTTGAACTAAAGATTCAAGAAATGAATTAATATTAACACTGCGTTTTATCACGAATACGTACTTAAACGGTAAACGGATAGCAAAGTATGAAACTCATAATTAAAATGTATACAATACAATCGTGACAAAATTTAAGCTTTCGCGAAGCTCTCAGGAAAGTCAAGCGAGCAATGTTCTTTATAAAATGTCTATTGTTTATAAATTAATTTCATCATATAATAAAATTGTAGTATTTGATATGAATCGCACTGGTTGGAATCGTGAGATTGAAAACGAACTTACACATGACGCATTTTTCCTATGCTATACATTATTACGTTTATTGGATAATAAATATTTTGTACAATACCAGCTAATAGAATATTTTGTACCTTTTATGATAGAGATAAGCTAGTACTGACAGTCTGACATACATTAGCGTATCTAGAGATATTTTCAGTTGGGAGCCTAGACTTTAGCTTTGAACAGATATGTTTGTGTTAATGTCCTTTTTTTAATTTTTCGGGGCAAACTTTGCTGTAAGTGAAATTTCTGTGGTTGGACCAGACTATTCGCGGCATTTAGGGGCATAACGCAAGAGGTTTATCGGAACCGAAGCCGGAATCGGATTTTTGAATTTGGAGTGAAAATATCTTTTCACATAATTAATATGTAGTAGTTTTTGTGAATATATCTACAATATATATATATATATATATATATATTCATTTTGCAGTATTTATACAAATTTCATAGTAATATCCACGATCCACGAGAAGAGAAAGGAAGTATTTTTTTAGGTTTTGGGACAGTGTTTGTACCAAATGCAAACGCGGTAAAACCTATGGGCTGGTGTATCTTTGATTGTTCATCTAGAAGTCAATTTCTTCTGTGCTCCAAGAAAGTCTAGACGTTGAATAAAAAAATAATAATAATCTTTTAATTTGAAATTTACGTAAAATGCGATAATACGTTTTGTCACCGATCAAATATTGTCATCGAACGAAAATCTTAAATAGTTAACGAAAACAGTAAAAACACGTATTAAAACTTCCATAATTTATTTCTATATATATCTTATTTAACAAAAGACAACAGTTGCCAATATAAAATTTGTTTCTATAACTAAAGATACGTATCAATTCGATCAGAGATCGCGTGATAAGCGGGCATGCTACGGCGCGGCGCGGCGGTCATGTTTACAAAGGCACGAACGATAGCTAGGAAGGCTGTGTACATAGATATATACTAGCGTCTACGGTATGTACGTGTTTTCAGGCGATTTTCCAAGTCAGTCGCACGCCGCGTGCCCGGTCGCCAGTACGCTCCTTCCACGAATACGCTACGAGCTACGACGTAGCGTGATCTGATTTTGCCAACTTAACAACAAACAATAAACAATTAGAATATTAAAAATATTTTATTCATATTAAATTATAGCAAATTAAGTTAAACAGTGACTTGTATTGTTCTATATGCGATATATGTTTGTAATTTAATTCATGGAATTATAGTTAATGGTTGAATAAGTGCTGCAAAACAGTGACAAATGTGAAACCGATGTTGACTGCTTAACATTGTTTAATCTAATAGTTCATATTATTTATCTATGGTGAGTTGTTTTTTTTTATATATTATTAATAATGGACAAACGCGTGAGGCGTTTAATTCCTAAATAAATAAAAAAAAATGTCTTCTTGGCTTTTTAATGAAGAACACAACTTACTGAAATTATTTTATATATTTTTTGCTTTCCCAACATCAACAAGACTTAATTAAATTCAAGTGGGAAACATATTGTTTGTAAGAATTGAAAAATCTTGTTTGATTAGTTAGTAGCATTAATTCTAAGTAATTATTATTAGAGCTCCGTGAAGTTTCGCGGCTGTTTGTGACTAGCGTTAACTTGACTATGAATCCTGTGATGTTATGAAGAAACAAATATAGTTCATTAAATTCAACTTATTCTTTTTCCTCTAAACTTTTATTACTTCTTAGCATGCTATCTAAATTTAAGTACTTTTATAGGTTCAATTTGTTTTGCGATTCGACTTTTTATGCTCTTGTGCCATGATATATAAACATATAATGAGGTCAACTTGATTTTTATCGAAATCAGTAAGATATTAAAATTATATCCCAAGATAAGAAACTGAGAATGTTTACTTTTCAAACAAAAGAAACCATCCATTATTGTTGATGAGAAAGTGAAATATGAAGTCGGGTTCTACATATATGCCTAAATACCTAAAGGCCTGTTCTTCTTTTGTAAAAGCTTCGATTCTAGATGTTAACTATTATTTAAATATAAATTTAGTCTTTAGTAGGTCAATAACATTAACAATCCGAAATAATCGTGTTGAATTTGGTTGTTATTTAGACCACGTGTACACCTTATTCATACTAATTCCTTTCCGTTGAAACGGAATATGAAATATTATTAAACATGAATTTGTAATCATGAATTTGTAATATTCAACTGCCGCCGCCACCGCGCCGCTCTCGATGAATGTATATTTAAAAATAACACATTAAAAATAACGTATTGCATAGTTTGATTGATGAATAATAATCACGAAACCTAAATATATAAATAATTTTATTCTAAGTAAACATAAAATTTAACACACACAGGAAATTTTAGATACAGGCCATGCTCTACATTTTATTTCTTATAAATATTAGTAAAAGTAAATTAAAAATTTTTGTACGCATGTTCGTATGTTGATAACGACTGTCTTTGTGTAACAGTTCATTATTAGACCAGTATATGGACGTGTAGAGATTATGAATTTATTATGTGTACATTGGTTTCAATACATATAGTGAGCTAATAAGTTTTATTTACTGAAAATTTTATTTATTTTTGAGGCCATCGTGGCGCAGCGGCACGAGCGTGCGACTGTGAACGCGAAGGTTGTGGGTTTGATTCTCTTTGGAACGGATAAAATGAAATATTTAATATTGGTCGGAATTAATTTAAAATTGAATTTGAGGTCAGTCGTGGCGCAGGGGCACAAAGTGGGACTGTAAAACCGACTGGTTGTGGTTTCAATCCACTCGAGGATATGAAATATTTGCCTCCAGAATTAGGCAGAAAGTGAGAGATGGAGTGTCTTAACACCCTACTGTATGCGGGATACAGCGTGAAGCTGATGGACGGAATTCAGTATTTAATATTGATTTCCTCGCTCTGGTAACGAGGCAATGCGTGACGTGAGTTTTGTGAGGAAAGTGTGGAATGGAGTGTCGTAACTCTAGGTTCCAAGGCTCCCTCTGCCTACCCTGCTTGTGAAGGTAAAAAAATATTTTAATTAATATATGTGGACTGTTCATGTACCAACTGCAATATATATTGTGATATTTATTTTACAATATATAATAAAAGTAATATTACACAGAGTAATGGCATACACTAACACGAGAGGTAAACAAATTACTCGAAAAAATGTATGATTTCCGAAATAACCAAAAGACTTCAAAGACCAAATATCGGAACATTAGGTACAGTTTGTTTACTATTTACATTGTTTTATGCGATGTATGAATATAGCTATTGATATTTTTACTTCCGATCTGATAAACAGTTGTAATAGTATAATAAAGAGGAATATTTTTTTAATTTTTTCATCTGTTCGTATATACTTTTGTTGATTTAGTATTAAAATACTGAATAAATAAATATTATAACAGTACAGGTATCATCAATCTAAACCTATGATGGATGTGTTATTTCTGATATATAATTCGGCAAAACTGGAACAAAAAACCGTGTCTTAATGTACCTAATTTGACAAATCATTTAGTCAAACAGGAGAGGACGTTAACTCTACTTCTCTCCCATTAAATGTTTTATGTAAAGAAAATATATTGCTTCTATTTAAAGTTGCTGTTGATGTTTCTTGTTCCTACATAGATATATCAAAGTTAATTAATTATGCACTCAATGTAACATTAAGCTCCGATCGAAAGTTCAGCATATTTGTTCTAAGGCTCGAGAAGTGTGAGTAATGTGCAAATAATTAGGTTATTAATAACGTCTAAGGTCTATATCATAAATTACTGATAGAAATAACATGTTATTAAAAGCAAATTTAATTATCAATATAGTGAAGAAGGGGGTCGGAGAATAGGTAATGACAAATAGATAACATCTCTGATATTTTGATTCATATATTGATTTTGTAATAAGCTTAAAATATTTGCTTTTTGTTGGTTTAGCTATCCTGCAGGACATAGAATAAATAAATAAATAAATATTAGGACTTTTTTGAGTTGCCTAAAAATGGGTGCAGCTGTGTATCATAGACGCGGCCGCTTGTTGTACCTACGTGAACACGTTTGTGTAACTGGCTTTCATCTTCAAATGAATTTTCGACATCAATTCCAACGTCACTGTTAACTCTAATACAATCAGTGAAGCTATTGATGTTGCGATATTTGGTTACACCACCGGCTTTGCGATGATTCTGCGGCCGTTCTTATTGGTATTCAGTATGAACTGAGTTCAAAGCCAGGCACATTCACTGGCATGGAATTTTGTATCCAAGTTTCGCTGATTAAAAATATTCAGAGCGGTTGATGTATCGGTAGAGAGGTCTTTTGTGTGTGTATTAATGGCGGTAATAAGTATAAAACAATGTTGGTCAGGAACACCATTACAATTTTTTTTTACTTTGACGACTAGTATCAGCAATGTATTCTGGGCCCTTCATCTGGTATCTCTCTGTAGGTAGTACTGTATCTACTGGGTCTCTTGTAGTTACTGTACTACCTAGTCTGATCAAATCCATGATAAAACTTGAAATTTCCTCAGGTATTGATAATATAAAAGCCAACTAACCCCACAGTATAAAGTTCCCTACTGGCTCTTCAGGGAAACTATTTCTAATTAGTAGTAAGTATTTATCTGTTGTGAGCGTAGAAACCATAGATAATCACATCACACTTATGTGCTAATGAATTGTTGGGAAACGTTGTATTGAAACGTACACTAGCTGCTGCCCAATTCTTCTTCACGATTGATCGAGCACAATATATCTATGCCCAGTTAGTTTACTGTATATAACCAATTTCATCATCCACTTACATAGTTTCATCCGCCCCAGCTGCATAAGTACGGGCATCGTCGTTGATCCGCTCGGCCGCATTCGTTCTTCTACATTCCCGGCTTCTTCATTCGGTCAGATAGCATTTTAATACTACTATTTGATTGTTCTTGAGAAATACTTTTGAACCGTATATGATGTCTGTGTTTTTTTCTGGCGTTTTGACGCGAATAGGCCGACATTATACATATAATTTTGATAATATTTTTTATTAAATCACCTTATTAAGTTCACTTTCACCTCTTTGAACTATTTTTTTTATGTACAATCGATAGATTTTAATGATACTTAAGGAATAAAAATGTGGCGTTGCTTCTCCTCCGCCGTTCTCGTTTACTGTCATAAATTCTTTGACTCTTTACCTATCCAGTGGGGTAATTTTATTTTAGATATAGAGAATAGATTCGAAACTCCAGGCCTAACTGTATGCCCCGATTTTGTTAAAAAAAAATAGGATATTTATTATATAGTAGTATAATTAGGATATTTATTATATATTTAAGTTTATTCACGACATTGTGTATTAAGTGACGTATTTCGGCAAATGGCTATATAAAATTGAAATTAATTTTAGCACATTGGTTTTTAGTTTGTACATACTTGTCTTGTATATGTCTTGGACATTTACATTCAGTTTAATGAAGTTTGTTTAAAAGATGTTTTTATTTCTTTTTCTAGTAGTAAATAATGTTATAATACATAGAAAAATTTTAAAAACATCGTTATTGCATTGGCAAATATTATTGAGCTGGTGGTAATATTGTATATAAGAAAATATGAAATCTTGAAACGCAGGGGTACAAAGAGTGTCTGTAAATACAACTGGTTATGGGTTCAATCCGCACACGAGAAAATTAAATATTCATTTAAATTTATATTTCCATTACATCACTCTGGTGTCGAGGCAAAACGAGGCGTTGAGTTCCGTCACTCAACATGCTATGCTTCAAGAATTACGCGGAAATTGGGGAACGGAGTGTCTTAACACTAAGTTCCCTCTGCCTACCCGACTGTGTGCGGATACAGTGTGACGCCAAAAAAACGTGATTTTTTATAAAAAAAATATTTAAATAATATTTGTTTATAAATATCGCAATTCATAATGTTCATAAACAAGCAGTGATAGCTTATTATAATCAGGTGTTCTTACGCTTGCATAGCTCGCTACACAAAATTGTAACATTTATCAAACTAACAAGCTTATACTTACTACGTATATAGCAATTTATATCTTGAAAGCATTTGATATTTTTGATGATTCGGTTCATACATAGATACTATAAATAGAAGGTTTTATAACTTAGAATTGGATATATCGAACATTAAAATATATACTTTATTAAAGGTAATTTGACGAGAGACAAGTATCACACAGTTTTGTACAAGTTCTCTAATATCTTATTAACATGAACTGAATTTGTTTGGCGCTTTTTTACTAGCTAGCTGCTAGTTCGGTTATAAACGCGACAGTTTATCGGCACAATTCTCACTTGAGCAAATGAAATATTTAATATTTTCATTCCACTTCGGCAACGAGGCAAAGCGCGACGTTGAGTTCCACCAATTAACACTCGATGTCTCCACAATTCGAGGGAAAAGTGGAAAACGGATTGTCTTAACACTAGTTTCCGAAGTTTCGGGATATAGTGTGAAGTTAAAAAAAAGGTACAAAACAAAAGGTTTCTGGCCCATTCATAGCTTTTGACTAAATATGATGATTTTTAATTTTAATACAAAACTAAGGTATGGTAATAACGAATTTTGTAACATGTGTTACAAAAAATACTTAAAAAAACAGTTTAGTAATACTAAACTTAGATTTCATGTAGCATTTACTTATATATGTCGTTTTTAAAAGCTACAATGCTGTTACAACGCAGTATTCTCCATAATGACTTGCTTTTAAAGTGTTAGTAACCCGGTTGCCATGGCAACCTCTTTACAGTGCATGTGTTTTATGCATGATGCAGTAGCGACCTAACACAGGCGTACATGTCTTATTGTCAATGTTTATATTTAAAATATATTAAATTTGTCCTAGAGTCTAATGTACCACAATACATTAATTCGCAAATTAACTATTTAATCACTCCAAGTATAATAGGCCAGTTTCTTTGTTTTTTTTTGACAAAAATAAAATTAATAAATATGCTTTTATTATTAATTGATGAAAGACATAAATAAAATCTTTTATTTAAGAAATAATTGATTCGAAAAGAGCTGAGAGCGTTCCATATCAATCTGGAGCAATTTATACC
>DVQM01001227.1:0-12742 GCA_018231645.1 Heliconius ricini | reverse complement strand
CTATTAAAAATATTTTATTGAACACGTGTTTTGTGGTTTTTTTTAGAATTCACCCAAATCATTTTCATAAGAGTGCAAACAGTTCCAACAGTAGGCGTTCAAATAGACATTAGAATTTACTAAACTAATGCCTTCATAATACGACATGAGCTACAGTAAAAAAAACTAAAGTTGTATAACTTAGTTTAGTTTTAAAAAATATATAAAAAAATGCTGTAATTATACAATTTAAGTTGAAATTATTTTGGTTAAATATATACTAATATTATAGGACACTTTGTTTGGTTGAGAGCGGTAATCTCATGAACAACTGGTTCGAGATGGAAACGTCTTTCGAATTCTTTCACATTTATGTGTCATGTGTTTATTTGACAACGCGGGCGAAATGTAAAAAAAAAGTAAATAACAAAAGAAATTCGTATAAATTGTGAATATGAATATATTTATTTTTCACAAAAGTATAAAAAGTTAGAATTAGGAAGAGGGTTGCTCTCACTAGCTCCTGCATAATTAAAATATTTCTTTTTTTTTATTGATACATTTTTTTTTCATTAAAAAAACTACACTGGCAACAATACAATTGGTAACAATGTGGCTCGGAGCACCTTAACAATAGGTATCCTCTGTCCGTGCAGAACTGGGATACAATGTGATTATAAAAAAAATGTTAATTCCTTCTTAATACGCAGTAAAAAATATAAATACAAATTATATATAGGGTAGGCGAGGCCGTAGTCTATATGTTTATATTGCTTGTATTTAAAACTAAGCAAATAATACAATATTATAGATATAAAAAAAATATATAATATCTAATTTAATTCATCTATCTATATATGTATGTACATATCTATATCTTTCTTATATCTATCTATATCAGTAATACATGCCAAAAAAACATTAGCAAAACTACAGTTACTCAAACACTACAAGTTAAGATTTACTGCAACGAAATAAAATTTAAAAAAAAAACAAAATAATTTTAAAAACCATTTCATCAACTAAATAATCTAATAAAAAAAACTTAATCAACATAAATACGGTGAAAAAATTATGAATTCGGTCCAACAACAAAATCTGAAGGTCATCTGGTGTCATCATAACGTCTGTAACGTAAGAGTGAAAGCAATGTAGCGTTCGGCCTTCACCCGGCGTTAAATATATGCAGGATTTGGGTTACGAGGTTTGACATGTGGCTTACTAGCCAAAGTGTCGACTTTGCTCACGTTAAGTAAAGAAATTTCAAAACTATTTTTCTTCAGAAGGTTTCCAGTGGTGGTTCAGGGGCACAAGCGTGCGACAGGTTGTGGGTTCGATTGCCACTCGAGGAAATAAAATATTTAATATTTTCATATCTTGCTCTAGTAACGAAGTAAAGCGCGGCGTTGAGTTCAGCCACTAAACACGCGGTGCCTTCGGAATTCGGCGGAAAGTGGGAAACGGAGGTGTCTTAACATTAGGTGTCATTTGCCTGTTCTGTTGTGTGCGGCGTATCTGATACAGAGTGAAAGTAAAAAAAAAACTACTTCAGCAGCTCATTAGCTTCGGGTAAATAAAGAAGACAGATATGAATGACCAAACGCCATCACATTACTAACGCTTCATCCACTATTTAGTCTTACTCGTCACTTCCTATATATACCTACTTGACATTCCCAAAGCTTCTAAGTTTTAAAGACTATTCTTTTTTTTAATGTTCGTCATTATTAACGTGTTTCAATATTATTATATCCAAAATATTAATTAAAAATAAAACATGGCCATTTTAACTATATATGGAAGATAACCTATAATTATATGTGACAACACAATCGAAAGTTCGGGTAACCTTCACCTAATGCCACCGATATCGATTTGAACCGCTTACATAACGTTTGTTTATCAATAAATTAAGTCATATTTGCAACTTGTGAACCAATATAAACTTGTTTCAATAATTTCAATAAATTTGTTCATATGTAATATTTTTATTACATTTACTCTTGGGTAATTATAGTTTTTGAGTAATATATTATTCATTTAAATAGATACTCTTCACCCTGAAATAGTTCCAATAAATAAAATTTTGGTGGGATTATATATTATTGAAAGATAAATTTAATGCTATTAAATTTAAATTTCCTGCTCTACCTACTATATTTTTTTAAAAGGCTATCTGAGAAAAACAGTTAATTCGAACTGACTAAGTCAAATTTTTCATATTATAATATAAAAAACCAGTCTTCATAAGTTACAAAATATTATAATGGTTACTTTAACATGAATTTTCCCAATTTCAAAACAAAAAGTCTAAGTATATATAAAATAATGAAAGTAAAAAAAAATACTACGAGATTAAAATATCTCAATCAACCAGAAAAAAAATTGAATTATCTAAATAATAGTGATACGTAGTGTTAGTGATATTATGGGATCGTAACCACAAGCACAATGAATTACCGAAACAAGCGTCACGCTCCAGTTATGACAGTCAACAACACACAATGTGGCATTGTTGTTATAATATATTTTGAGTAATTTACAGTAACCTCCTTTTGTTGATCGCAAATAAAAATAGATTTAAATCACTCTTTTAAGCTTTTCATTGAGCAATTACTCAACTCGTACATAAAACTAACATTCACTCTGCATGGAAAATTACAAAACACGCTAACGTATTAATCACATCAAATTTGTCTGTCCCACTTCCCTTAATCTTAATTATTCGGCAGCCCATAAATTAATTACTAACTAGTATTCAGTGAATATTGCACATCATTAAAACTTACTTATTAATATTCTGATAATGACATTTTAGAATGATTTCTTCGTCTCATGTCATCATTTTCTCATCTGTTGGAAAGACATACCTGAAAAATAAAATATATGTTATTTAAACCAATTTACCAATAATGATCTAAAATATTGTACATCCTATAACGTTCTTCTTCAAGCTTTAACTTTATTGGTATAAATAATTAATGCAATTTGCTATCAAAATTCCCAAACTTGACTAGGGATAGAAGATAATTAAAAAAAATATATTAATCAAGTAAAACAAAACTAATCTGTGTTCAAAATATAACATTTCAGACACACAAATGCGACAGCCACATTAGACGCAACCGCGACAGTTAACATGTCGCAGCGTCCATCAACGTCACTATCAACAAAGAAAGTTATGCGAAGAAGCAAGCCGCCAGACAGACATAGAAGACGGCAAAGAGACCTAGTCATAACGTATATAACCTCAAAGATAAAATAAGTAAACTTTATTCTAATAGTAAAAGCAAATCGACGACAATAGAAATAAAATACAAGATGGGGATTCACGTCCTATTGGCTTCCACTGCACTTAAAACAGTAAGTGTAACTGGTCTCTGGCTTATACCACTGCTTTTGGGTGCTTTTACATATCATAATTATAATTCATACGATCCCGAAGCAAAAGTTCTCGACAAAGAACCTAGAAAGGAGTACGACTTTATAATTGTTGGAGGCGGTTCTGCTGGAGCTGTTGTAGCAAACAGATTAACAGAAGTCAAAGATTGGAACACACTTTTATTGGAGAGTGGTAAGTTTCAAGTTTTATCATAATTGATAAATTTGCGTTTGCTTAAAAAAAAGTATTAGTATTGCAGCCGATATAATCTTTTAATTAAATAAATCTTGAAAAGTAAAATAGATAATAGAAACATAAGAAGTAGATGTTGTTATAATAATATTATTTAAGAAATCATAAATCATGTCGTTTACAATGTTGAAAATATTTCGATATAGTAAATTCGATTTATATTTAAACTTATATTAAATTTCAGGTCCTGATGAAAATGAGATTACGGATGTCCCTTCGTTAGCCGGTTACTTACAACTAACGAAGTTGGACTGGCAGTACAAGACTGAACCCACAGAATATGCATGTTTAGGTTTTAAGAAGCATAGATGTAGTTGGCCCCGAGGAAAGGTATTTTTTTTGACTAAATTAATTTTGTACAGTTTATAAACCATTGTGAATTAATTTGTATATGAAATTGAGCGAACTATTTTATATATAAAAATATTTAACACGGCATTGTTAGTCGCTCCATTTTGACTCAGGAGAATGTTTACATGTTGATTATTTTTCTTTTCCTGGCCTGTTAAGATATAAAGCGACCTAATCCGCACCACATAGTGTCTTGAAATAAAAAAAATGGTTTAACCGAGTCTTCGTCGAAAATGGAAAATAGATCGTTAACAGTAAATATTCATCAAATATCATCATATTTCAGTAAATTTCTTTGCTTAATACATCTCAGAATATTTCTTATTATGACAACCTGTGCGATTAAATGGCCAATTTATTCTTATTTCAGGTATTAGGTGGTTCTAGTGTTTTAAACTACATGATATACGTAAGAGGAAATAGATACGACTTCGATCAATGGGAGTCATTTGGAAACCCAGGTTGGGCTTATAGAGATATTCTTAAATATTTCATAAAATCTGAAGATAACCGAAATCCGTATTTGGCGAAAAACGAATATCATGGCCGAGGAGGCTATTTAACAGTACAAGAGGCCCCATGGAGAACACCATTAGTTGCTGCCTTTGTTGAGTCTGGTGTTGAAATTGGATACGAAAACAGAGATATTAATGGGGCTGTACAAACTGGTTTTATGATTGCTCAAGGTACAATAAGACGTGGATCGAGATGTAGTACAGCAAAAGCATTTTTAAGACCAGTGCGAACACGACGAAATCTTGACATATCCCTAAATTCACAAACTACAAAAGTATTAATTAATCCATTAACAATGAAAGCTTATGGCGTGGAATACGTTAAACGTGGAATAAAACGGGTAGTGTATGCAAGAAAAGAAGTAATCTTATCTGCTGGGGCCATTAATAGTCCACAGCTGCTTATGTTGTCTGGTATAGGACCTAAGGAACATTTAAAAGAAGTTGGAATAAGAGTGTTAAAAGATTTACCAGTCGGGGAAAATTTACAAGACCATGTAGGTGTAGGAGGCTTAACATTTTTAGTTGATAAGCCTGTTTCTATAGTACAAAACCGCTTTCAAGCTTTCCCTATTACAATGAATTATGTAGTAAATGAAAGAGGCCCAATGACAACATTAGGAGGATTAGAAGGTATAGCTTTTGTTAATACTAAATATGCAAATAGTTCTGGACTATGGCCTGACATACAATTTCATATGGCACCAGCTTCATTCTCATCTGATAATGGCCAAATTGTCCGAAAAATCTTAGGTTTAACCGATGAAATTTACGATACTGTTTACAGACCGATAGCTAATAAAGATGCTTGGACAATCATGCCATTATTACTACGTCCTAATACTAGAGGTTATGTAAGATTGAAAAGCTCAAACCCGTTCCATTATCCCATTATGAATCCACGATATCATGAAGATCGCTTAGACGTCAATCGTCTTGTAGAAGGTATAAAAATAGCCCTACAGGTGGCTAATGGAAAACCTTTTAAGCAATTTGGATCTAGATTATACATGAAACCATTACCAAATTGCAAGCACCACACATTTATGACAGACGAATATATAGAATGTCAGGTCAGGACCATCAGTATGACGATATATCATCAATGTGGAACGGCAAAAATGGGGCCTTCTTGGGATCCTGGTGCCGTGGTCGACCCACGATTACGAGTACATGGTATAGAAGGACTAAGAGTTATTGACGCTAGTATAATGCCCACTATTGTAAGTGGAAATACTAACGCTGCTGTCATAATGATCGGAGAGAAGGGTTCTGATTTAATAAAAGAAGACTGGTTACAGCGGAAAAGGTGACAAAGGGAGTGACATAGAAACATTTTGTAAATATTAGAACGTAAAAAACATTAAAGAATACCAAAACTATTTAGTAAAATAGAAATGATAAATAGAATATATTAATGTTACCAGTGATTATTTACCAGTAGCATAAAAATACAAACAGTGAAATTAATAAAATTTAGAAATTGATCAAAGAAATAGCATCTACGGGTTAGATCAACTATTCTCAACGTTACTCAGTAAATTCAACTCTTTGATCTGCTAACCTATATTACTTGAGTTAAATTTAATTTAAGCTAATGACGATACTATTATTTGTATAAAATTAAAGTTGAAGCTTGAATATGAATTCAAGAACAATTCTTAATATTAAGTGCCATATTGCGCCTACGTTTTAAAAGATACTATTTTGCACTCATGTAAAATTGATTTATTTGAAAATAAATACTCCATAATGCATGAAGTCGGTTATGAAAAATTTACTTAATGTAATCAATAGGCTTATAATTGTAAATTCCGGCAAATAATATATTTAAAATGTTAATATTATGTGAAGTGCTAAAATTTTTTGTTTCCTGTTTTATTATATGCCTAAACCAATATTACTTAAATTGTACAAAATATCTTATATATTATTATAAAATGAATACTTCCTCAATGTTAATTTATTATTTAAATAGAAACATGATCATTATCAAAAGATCCATATATTTTCTTATTTTCAAACTCAAAGAATCGAAAAATATTTAATAATGGTCTCTATATGGAAATTAAAAAATGTTACTCAAATTGGAAAGTTAAGTACTACAAAATGTTACACTGACATAATTAAACAAAAATGTAATAAAGAGTATGGGTTCTTCTTTATAATCTGTAAATAAATATCGTTGATTATTTGTTGACAATTTTTTTATTTCCTACTTCCTAATATTGGGAGAATAAGCGATTCATTTTACTAAAGATTTAATTAACCAGCTTTATTAAAACCAAAATGCAACAAATTACTCAGATTAAAAAACTTACCCATCTAGGATTCCCTACAGTTATAGAATTGCAGGTCAACGGGAACTATAACTTATAAAAATTTACAATCTTAAGTTTGCTCATTAGGCTAGCCTAGGGGTTCCCAACATTTTCTTGATCAAGTCAGCCACTTTTATATCGTTCTTGGTAGCAGGGACCACTACGCATGTAGGTATAATAAAAATTAACTGTGATAATTAAACAGAAACTGCGCCTCACCATCCTCAGTCATAAAATTAAAATCGCTCGCGGACCATAGGTTGGGAACCAATGAACTAGCCCGATAAGCATAAGAAAGCTGCACTGGCTTCTTATGAATTATTTTTAAAACGATTTTATGGATTTTTGTCTGAAATAATGATACATCATTTTTTTGTCTTGTGAGGAGATTTGTTTTGTGAGGTTAACGTTTAACGTTGAAGATTATTTACTCGAAATCTATTGAAGATTTTTTGGAAATTAAGATGTCGGGAAAAATTTGAATTTTATTTTTTGAGGGCCTTTATATAACACCCCTTTACCCCTAACATCTCATAACATGATATAATTAGCTGTTTTTCCTAGAAATTGCAAAAAATCTAAATAGTGGAACATTTCTGAAAATAGTAAAAACAATCAAGACATGTTTTGCGTGTAACAAACTTGTATATGAAAAATATTTTCAGCCCATTCCACAAGTTGATTCACACTGCATTTCTCGTGTAAAAATCTGCTTCACGCTATCAGCAGTTCATTTATAAATAAACACGACTAAGTAAAATTGCTATTCTGGTTTTCCTAGCAAGGATTTTAGGATAATGTCAAAATGTCGAATTGCCATATTCGTAAATTGGACGACACGAATTGGGATAGATATACATAAACACTTTTATAAAGATGGTTAATAAAAGAGATTGTATAATGACTTACGAGTTTGCTCAATAATTTATCAAAGGCACTCTCTATAATAGAGGCGGTCGTGCCGCAAGGGCACAAAGACGTGAATGTAACACGAAAGTTGTGGGTTCGATTCCTACTCGAGGTAATGAATTTTTATCAACTAGTATATTTATTTCTTCGCTTTAGTATCACGGCAAAAGCCCGACGTTGGGTACCGCCACCAAAGACGCAGTGCCTCGCGGAAACTGGGGAACGGAGTACCTTAACACTAGGTTCCGTCTGCCTACTCTGTTGTCTGCGTGAATGCAGCGTGAAGTTTATTTATTTTTAATTAAAAAAAAAATATTTTAGACTACAGCTATATCCAAAACAATTTATTTTATAATACATCCGTAACTACTGATAACAACATAAATTTTCCATATAGGTTCCCTGGAAAATGTAGAGCAGCACTAGGCAGAGATTCAGGCTGCGGCTTACGGCTCTTTCTTTACTAACTTACATAAGTTTTTTTCCGTACCGTAAAGCATAAATATTTTGCTCTCAAACTACACTTTGTCAGCTATATTCGCCGCCGCCGTTTGTCAACTTAATTTAATTCAATACTTAATACCAATAATTTAATTCAATAATTAATTTATATCAGTATTCAATGACGGACACCAAAAGGGGAAACATCTGAACCCTAAGATAATATCTTAGGGTTCAGATTTTTCCTCAGATTTAAAAAATAATCATTTAAAATCTTGAATTGTCACTGAAGTATTTGACTTAGTAAAAAAATAAATTAAGCTGGTATGTATGGTATATATGGTTTTCGTTTAGATATATGTAAAGTCTTATTATACCTTGCTGTAAGTGGCCAAAAAGGTTGTTAGGCCATTATAAGGGTTATAAGTGATATTTTTTTTTGCGATTCATTTATTCGATTTTTTTTAATGAAAAAGGCCAAGGCAAACGAGCGTTCGGGTCATCTGATGGTAAGTGACTACCACCGCCCACAACCCCGTGCAACACCAGAGGAGCTACAGGTGCTTTGCCTGGCTATAAGGTGAATTGGCCTCTTACACACCACCAGTACCAGGATGATCCTATAGATAGCCGGGATAACACGGCAAAGAACAACGAGCCCCAAAGCCACAATGATCGCTACTAGTTAATTGTTATAATAGTGGGACACCACTGGTGGGACTAGGGAGTCACGTCAAAGTCACAAGTCACAGTTGACGGGTCGCCCTAGCCTCATATTACGCCTGTATGGTGCTTGTGGTGGAAACAAAGTTGCAGACCTATAAGAATGGCACGGGGATCGCTACGAGCAGACCTCCCTCTCATCACCAATTTCCTGATGGAAGATTTTTACCTATAGGTATTATATACAAAAAAAAACTGTTTTAATCAACAATTTTTCAATAAGTTTTTAGAATATATGTATGTTTTTTATATGTCTCTTCAAGAAATTTTGTCAATTTTTCCTTCCTTTTAAGTGTTTAAGAAATAAAGTACTTTTATTCATTAAGAAGAAAGTGATGGTTAGTTACTATATACTTAAAAATATAATTAAAAAAATCAGCTTCATTCTGTATCCCGCACACAGCAGAGTAGGCAGAGAGAACCTAGTTTTAAGACACACCATTCCCCACATTCCGTCGACTTCTGGAGGCATTGCGTGTTGAATGGCGGAACTCAACGCCGCGCTTTTGCCGACACCAGAACGAAGAAATTTAAAATATAAATGTAATTAAATATTTTATCTCCTCGAGTGGAGATCGAACCCACAACCAGTCGATTTTACAGTCACACTTTGTACCCCAGCACCACGACTGGTCTCAAAATACATAACTACTTTATGCAATAGTAGTATGACTTACACAAATCAGAAATGTCATTATCATTTGGCTAATAACAGGACCTTCTAGACTTTGTCTATGAATCGAATTATAATTTTTATAATAAAGATACTACGATCCATATTGGAATAATCGTTAATTGAGGTAATTAAAGAAAAAAGACAATACCAGTCAGAATGTTCACTTGAAACAGTATTTAAAATCAAGTTCTACGCTCTAAGAAGCTTTTGGTAGACTTGAATGTACAGTGCAATGTCAATTTTCTAAAAGTAAACTGTGTGGTGTGCAACAATGCCTACTCTAAAATTTTGTATATTAAGGTAATTAATTTTCATCTTCTCTTATGTGATTTTTTTATTATATACAATTACTAATTGGATTTTACGCTCCTTACCCTTACCGTTACCGCTTATGTTTATTTATCTCCCGTTATCATAAGGACTTTTAGCAGCTTTACTAAATATTATTTATATTATTAGCTTTACCTAATTACTAATTTTTGATGACCAAATAAATGTACGTAAAATAATAAGTGAAGACGTTATTAGGCATTCTATACTGATTCACTGTGCGATGGTCGAGCCCATCGAGTTGAAGGATGAGGAGCTCGGAGTAGTTCCTGGGGCTTCATGGCCATTAACCTAACTACTAACTTTTGATGTCCAAATCAATTCATGTAAAATAATAGAAGAAAAAACTACCAGGCATTCTATATGGATTCACTGTGCGAAGGTCGAACCCTTCGGGTCGGAGAATCAGGAGCTCGGAGCAGTTCCTTCGACTTGCGACAGAAGTGTAGACGTCTTGACCCCTTCAAAAAAATAGCATTGACCCTCTTCATAGCTAAATTTGAGAACACACCATACTATTTGTGTCGTCTTTGAAATACATATTTTAAATTAATTAATAATGGATCTAGACACGCCCGGATCCTTTAGCAAACTTTTTCTCATTTGTGCATAAGTAAGGCTACCTAAAATATAAGGTGGTTAATCTAGAATAAAATGTGGATTTTTAAGACAAGACCTCTTTGCCATACTTTATTAATATTTTTTTGGTCGTTATTGTTACAAATCGAAAGAGGGTAACGTTTTTAAAAAAAACACCTTAAAGACACACATCGTCTATATGATTCTAAATTATTCTATATTGTAATTGCAATAGGTTATATGTATCACCTACTAACAACACTTCACACTAGTTTCCTTCCAATAGGGGCCGTCACTGACAAGCAGCTGTCCCCCGATTGACTTTTTTTTTTCTGATGGACTTAATGCTGTTGACCTGGAATGGTCTTGACAGCGTCACCGGGCTGGTCCCCCCGATTGACACAATTCCACTGCTTTTATAGTTATTTTCCACCTAAATCTACCCTCTTTTACACGAATACGCTAACACATCTAAATCTACCCTCTTTTACATGAATACGCTAACATTATGTAATCTTGCTAGAAAAATCGAAAATATGTGGAATTATACAAACCTAAAACATTTTGCGAAAATTCTGAGTATAGCTCGTATAGTATCTACTCAAGTGTACTCGTGTTTAATACTTTTGTTATTTAATTCTGTGAACCGAACTGAAAAAAAAATTATGATGTGATAAAGCAACTATAAAAAAGTCTACATCATTTCATCATTTTCAAGTCTACATACAGATTGTGATCATCAAAATTATATTAATATATTTTATTAGATAAATGTAGGTTGAGTGCGACTTTGAGTTCCGCCATTCAACACGCAAGGCCTCAAAAATTTGGTGGAAAGTGGGAAACAGATGTGTCTTAATATGAAACACTTTGTTGTCCGTCCGTCTGTCAAGACTCTTTTGACAGTAACGCGTGGAGTTATCAAGCTGAAATTTATATTCAAATACTCAGTTCTACTGTCTTTTGAAACTGTTAAAAAACTAGCGCAATCAAAACATACAGATAAATTCTCCAAACTTGCAAGGGAATCAAAACCTACAGGGTACTTCCCGTAAACTCAGACTCTTGAAATTTGGTACGAAGCACAGATAAAGGAAATTTATGCTCTCATCTATCCAAACGTTGCCTGGAAGAGATGCTCATTTAGCGATAAGGCCGTATATGTTTTGTGTATAATTATTGTAAACAGTTTTGTTATGAATTATTGGGTATACAATATAAAGTATTTTACTTTACAATCAAGAATTCTATATAGAACCCTCAGTATGCGAGTCCGATTCGCATTTGCCTGTTTTTAAGGTAAATATTCAAACTATAAATAATTCAAGCTTCGTCACTTTATTCAATGGGCTACAAATGGACAAACATATTTATAATTAAAATAATCAATTAGTTTATCATAATGAATAAGCATATTTTAAGACGTACATATGTCTTTTTTTGTCTAGTACAATTAGACAAATAAGATTATTGCAGCTATACCCTTTTTTTCTATATATCAAGGTAAGTAGAGGGAACCTAATGTTAAAATACTTTGTTATCTAGAAATAAACTATCGCTATATATTCAACCTACACGAATAGTACGTACGTACATATATGTTAATATTAATTAAATAAACCTTATACAATAAAATAAAATTAAAAATTAAGTAAACAATGTGATATTTATAAAGACCAGCCAATCCTGTTTTCTTATTGTAAAATAAAACCAACGGCCATGACCATAACTTTGTTGGAAAAAATGTTCCACATTACTTATTATTTTTACTTATCAAAAGGTATTAATTATTTCGTTTAAAAAATATATATTTTTTTTTTATTCAATAATACGTCACATAACACGTCACAGCAAAAAATAGCATCAGCAAAAAAATATATAACAAATAGTAAATCAATAATACGATTAAAATCATATTATTGATTTACTATTCATCTTCGAAAAGGAAGTGCGTTTGCCTCAAATCGACATTAGATGATTTAGATTTCTCTGTTCTTAGAACTGTTATGTAATTTCATCCAGAATTCAATGGGACGCCAACATAAAAAAAACGTGCAATTCTGCAAGTTGGTCCGAAAAAAATAGTTCTGAGGCCTGTATAGAACCTTTAGTCTACATTGAATTATAAACTGCAAAACCTACTGGTTTTTGGTTCAAACCCCAATCGAGAAAATGAAACATTTATTTACATTTATTTATATTTTCATTTCTTCGCTCAGGTGTCGACTGAAAGCGCGGCGTTGAATTCCGCCACTCAACACGCAATGCCTCCAGAACTCGGCGG
>DVQM01001226.1:0-12744 GCA_018231645.1 Heliconius ricini | reverse complement strand
TATATATATATATATATATATATATTGTGACTACTTATATATATACATAAAGAACATAATTTACTCTTTAATTTGATCTATTTTTATTTAAATGTATAAGTATCGTGGGAAATGTCATAGTTATGCGAAATTGCCTTTCTCAATTTTTATATAGAATCTGTATTATAAAAAAATGAGAAAGACATATTTCTATCTGATATTAATATATTTTTCATAGTTATATGGACGGACTTTATTAAATATATAAATATTTTAGCGCTACTACGAGTTTACTCCCGAAGAAATTAAAGCTTTAGAAGAATGTGACAAGGAAAGTTTTTATCAACGTTGTTTACCTTTCAGTACGCTATTCGGGACGCTTACGTATCTAGGAGTAAGAAATGGTGAGAATTTTTAAATTGTTTTATTCATTTATATCCACGAAGTCAGAGTAAGGTAAATACAATACATGTAGTAATATAAGAAAAAATATCATGCATATCAATGGATGTTGATGTTCTTTGAGAGCATTCTAATAAAAAGAGGTAAGTTGCTTAAGAATTGCTACTTATATTTATATTTTTTTTATCTTCATGCATCTCCAATATTATTACGCGGTAAGCAGAAAAAATTAGAGTAGTGTTATATCACTCCTTCCGGTATGGCGACGATGTCGACGAAAGGTATGTTTAATTTTTGTAAGTTTAATAAAAGCTTTAATATTTTGCCTAGTAAAAAAATTATGTCATTAGACAGTATTTTTAAAATGCACTTGGTAGGGACGGCGTAAAAGCTTCAGAGAAGTAAGAAAAGAATATTTTTATTTATTTAAATAAAAATGTAACTAATAACTAAATATATTGTTATTATTTAATTTATAAAGACGTTCCCTCCCAAGTTCTTACTTCTGTGAATGTCTTTTTTTAGGCTATTTGAAACGGAGTCCACATTTTGGCGTGTTCCCTAAAGTAATAATGGCGGCGTTGGTTGGGCACTTGTATGGACGCTTGTCATATATACCGGATTGTGAACGTAAGCTTCGTCACCTCCCTAATAACAGTCACCTCGGCGGCATTATGAGGAAGTACTATGTAGAAAATAATCCACCAAAAAACCCTAAAGGCCGATGATTTTGTTTGATTAATAAATTATTTACAAAAATAAATAAATTATGTTATATTTTTTTACCTTTACTTTAGTAAGCAGTAGCAATTAGGAATTTAAATAATTAATGGAAGACAACATTTTCAAGGAACATATACATTCATTATAATAAAGCAGTGATTCTCAACCACTGTGCCGCGGCACTTTTGTGTGCCGCCAAATTTCAAAAGTGTGCAGTCTAATTTTGCAAATATATTAAAAATATTGTTATAAGCTACCTATGTAGTGTGCCGTAGTAAGTAAATAATTGTTATCCTTTTCTTTGTGTGCCGCCAAATTTTGCAATCGTTACATATGTGCTGCAACAAAAAAAGGTTGATAATCACTGTAATAAAGTATAGGCTTAACTGAGTGATATCTGTGCTTATGAGAAATCAGAAAGTGCACTCGATCTGTCAAATTCAAAACCCAAATGTCATAACTGTCAGATGAGATAACTAAGATTTCACCTAATCGTTGCATATTTTGTTACAATTTTAAACGCCTATATAACAGTTTAATTTTAAGTATAAAATAAATTTAAATATATAATGGGCGATGCAAATATATATGGGCATAGTGAAGCGGCAGTTGGTCCTCAGGCGCCGGTAAGGTTATGTTACGGCATTTCTAATACAATTTAAATTAGGTCTAGCCTAAAAAACGGAATTTGTAAGTATTTTTTATCCAGACGCAGTACAAATTCTCACAAGATGAGCTGCGAGTTCTTCAGGAGTGTAATGCAGAAAGTTTCATACAACGGTCGTTGCCTCTCGGAACTGCGTTTGGTCTTAGCGCCTTTTTTGGCGTCCAAAAAGGTCTGTTGATATATTTTAATCTTATATTGTAATACATGTACATTAAGGTAACAATTTTTTTCGCAGTCTTTATTTTTTTAGAATGATGTTTTTTTTTATTATTTACTAGTCTAGTGTATTCATTTTGGTAAGAGATAAAATGTCAAAAAGAAATAATATTTCTAAAACTGCTATGTAAATTTAAGTAAATTTGGTCCAAGTTTACGCACGTTTTAAAACATAAACAATGTAATATAACTAAAACAAAATAATCAGAAAACAACTTTAAACATACAATACAAGAAACTTAATAAAAACAACAAAAATAACATGGCGGAAACAGAATCACAACAGTACAATCTTATGAACAGGTTGACTGATAATAACTAATGACTGACTCAAACTTTAGTACTCTATAATTTATTTTAGATATATAGTAGCTTATTTATATAGTATTAAAATGGGTCTCTAGTTTGAGAATAAGTTGGCTTTTAGGTGTTTTTACATGTCAAGTATTTAAGCATTATTATTCAAAATTATGAAAATAATTTATGGTATATTGTAAAATGGGGCAGATAAAATCATTTTTGAATTTGAAATAAGATTTTTACAATATTCCTGGTGTACAATTTACAATATTTAAATTTTGTTATTATTTACCTTAAAATTTTATAAAATTGCACATTGTGTATGTGCAAAAATATTATTTGCAGAGATATCAGTGTATTACTTCCATAAATCTATTTATTTTTTAACTCCATCAATCTATAAAATATCCTCCAAACTTTTGGATTTGTTTACCTTTTATCTTGTGGTGCTGACACATGGCACCATTTGTTTATCTATATTTCATTCCCATTATAGCTAGGTTCTTTAAAAAGTAAGAAATGACTGCAATAACCATTTATTTCACTAATCTTCTAAAGAACTTACAGAATTTTAAAAAAAAGTCTTTAAAAATAAAGACAATAATTGCTCTGAATGATTTAATTTTTAATATTTTATTTACTATCTATTAGTGGTGAGTTAACTAGTACTGCATTGAGATTTGTCACTCAATGTGCAATGTCTCGAAAATTTGGTAGAAAGTGGAAAGTAAGTTCTAAACACTATGTTCTTTCTGCTGCTGTTATTCTCGTCTCTACTTTTGCTATATTCAGTGTGAAGGTAAAAAAAAAATGCTTTTTTCCTCTTAAATTTATTATTCTTTATTTATTCCAGGTCACTTAAAGCCTAACCCTAGATTTGGTGCCATACCTAAAGTGACGTTGGCTGTCATTGTAGGCTATTTCATAGGTAAACTCTCGTATCAACAAGTGTGTGCGCAGAAACTGATGGCGTTACCTAATAGCTATATAGGACAGCTGTTGAGGGAAAAGAAGGAGGGGAGGTCCGGGTAAGATTGTTTATTTATTATATATAATTTTTTTTAATGTTTAAATTTGTATAAATTTTGAAACTTTTTATGTGACTTTTATAGGTAAAAGTATATTTTTATATTATCACTACGTCGTCATGGTGACCGTCGTGGTGCAGGCGATTACGACGAGTTCGATCCCCACTCGAGGGAATTAATTATTAGTTATTACTATTTTCCCAGCCCAGAATTTAGTTCTGCCACTCAACAAATAATGCCTCTAAAAATTCAGCAAAAAGTTGGGAACGGAGTGTATTAACACTAGCCCTCTGTGCTGTGTCCTATGTGCGGGATCCTGATTTTAATACGTCAGTGTGAAGCTAATTAATTTTTATTCTTAATTTTATCTTGTTTTACAAATTAACTGTTTTATTGAAGTTAGCTGAACTATTAGTTTTCGGTGATTCTGATTAGTAAATATATAACAAGTAATTTTACGAGTGGCGATTGAACCCACAACCAATAGCGTTTACATTCACGCTTTCTGCCTCTGTGCCACGACTGGCTTCTAAATATAAATTAACTATAACATTAATTAATCACCCCCATTACAGTCCTTTCCCACCAAGTCGTACACCGACAATGTACGGTGTGACGTCCGAGGACGTCTACTCGGACGCGGGCCCGGGCAATTCCTTGGACCTGGACACGGACAGGCCGCTGTTTAACGACGACTCGTTCAGGCCGGGTAGTGATAGTGGTAAGATTTTGATTTTTGGTTTTTGGGGGTTTTGTGGGATTTATTTTTATCATTTAGAATGGTTTGTGACATAGTTTTAACAATAGTTGTAGTGAATGGTGATAGTGATGATGATGACGATTTAAATATATAATGAGTACTAAATTAAAATATTATTTATTTTATTTTTATTCATGAAAACGAAGATAAAATAAATATTTTAAAGTACATTTTAAATATTTTCGTTTTTATTTATCCATGAGTTTGGCGAGCGTTTGATTGTAAATGCAATGCAATTATTTTCAATTCCTCGCTCTGTATACAAAACAGCGCGGCGTCGACCTCCGCCATTCAACACACAATGGCTCCGAACATTAGGCGGTGCTTGACAAACAGACTACATAAACACTTTGGTACCTCTGCTATGTGCAGAATACAACGGGAAGTGGTTTTTTTTATAATTAACAAAACAAATTTGTTAAAAATAACACATTTTCTTTACTTCAGGTCCAGTATCAACCAACCCGGACGTTATACCATCTAGACCTAGTCTCTCATATGAAGAGTTGAGACGCAAGAATCGTGGTGAATACACCGACGCCAGACAAGATCCTTATAGGTATTTGTTTATGTTTATATGAAAATGAAAAACAAAACAATTATTCCCCTAACTTTTCCCTCAGATGCAATGTGATACAAACGTGATACAAATGTCCTTAGAAATACTTCATGTTAGAAAATATATCATTCGCTAAAACTACTTCTTAAAAAACAGGATGATGTATTTAAAATGTCTTTGAATGATTCATTTCTTTGCTTTTGTATGAGAATGGGCTGGGTTGAATTCCGCCACTAAGGAAACAAGCAAAGAAATATTTCCTATTATTAATTATTTAAATATTTTTTCCAGAGTGGAATCGAACTCGGTACCACCTATAAGTAGACCGAAACCCCAGCAACAACAGCAACCGACGAATAAATATGGTGACGTAATGGAGTAAACTATTTATTTAGTAACAAAATGGATACTTTTACATACAAATTCTATTAACAGGTAAAAAAAATATATTTAGCTTTGCAAAAATTATTCCCGTTTTTTATTTAGAAAATAATAAGATTATTAATAATGGAGGAGATTTTCTTTCTTTATTATATAGTTTGTCTGTATAGTATTGGTATCTGATGAGGTTGATGATTTTTGATTGCCATAAATAGTTTTTTAATTATATAAGTGAAAAAAACATTTTTTGTAATGTTATTATATTCCTTTTAGCCTTTTCTTACTAAGCTTAGCTAAGTTTGTAGAAAAAGCTATAATTATATATTTACTTTGATACAAGCAAACAATTGACACATATTTAATGTAAAAAATATGCCGATTTTGTTATCAAAAAATAATTTTAGACTTCTATCTTTTTTATTTCGTATAGTTATTAATAAATTAATCAAATTTAAGTACTTTTTTTAACAAGAAGCACAAAGAACAAGTTAGATATGTTAATATATGCGGAAAGACTACTTACAAACTCTAATTGAGTCTCCTGCAACAGTTCAAAAAGTGGAAATACGTCATTGTTTCACTAAATTATATACATGTATATTTATCAATTTATTCTTTATATAATTGTTGTGTAGAAATTATCTTCTATTCAGAGATTAGTTACTGTGCTTACTATATTTTTTTTTATTAATAAAGTTAATGTAATTGTTATATTCAAAGAGTTTACTCTGGATATGTTAATATATTAAATAATTAAATTGTCAGCAAAATAACAAAATACGATATTCTTTAAAAAAAGAAGTACGTAAACATATTTAATATATGCAATGAACATATTTTATAATAAAAAGGAATTGTAGTAAAATTATTAAAAAAAAAAAATGATTTTATTATACAATTTTAGTATTGTAGTAACAGGTGTTTCATGATAAGGTTGTGTGCGTTGTTAGTATGTATTCGTAACTGCGTTCACGTTATACAGTATGGAGGAAAATCATGAAATTAAAAATAATAATGCAACGCTTTAACTGTTGAGGAATTTACATAAATTGGTTTAGGTACTGGTTTGAAATATTTTACCTTGTATGCTGCTACCGTAAACGGAGCGCAGACGTTTTCACCCGCATTATTAAACATATATACTGTATAAATGCTTTTAGCTCTCAAAAAAAAATCAAGCTTTTTAAATTCACTATTTTGCTATTTTATGCTTTATTTTATACTTTGTTTGTATGCAAATAAAATGTATGTCTACTAAAGAAAATCTTTGTTTATTAATTTTAAAAAATCTATGTCAAAGACTAAAATGTTGTCATTGTTAACAAATATTTGTTTGTGTTGTTTGTGATCTTGTCAGTCAGTCAGGAGCTGTTGCTTACTAAATATATGCAAATTATTTCACTATTACAAAATTAAATGTAGGACATATAAATATGTACAGGTATATAAAATATGAAGGAACCTTTTAACAAAAAATGCTTTGCGAAGTCTCATCGTTGCTATAAAAGATAAACAGAAGATATTTTTTTTTTTTTTGTATATGACGCTTTTGGCGCTCCATTCTCTCTGGCTACCTCGCTGAGAATACTAACTGTACGCAGTATTCTAGCTAATAAGGATGGACGCCAAAAGTTTAAATGGCCGAATCATAGTATGTTATGAAATAACTAGTAATGTTATCTCTCTTATCAGTACAAAAGTAGGTGATTGCTATAGCGAAAGATTATTTCAATATCAAATGTGCCTCTAAAAAATAACTATAATCGAAATAAATTCAGTACAATAGATCTTAATGATTTATTTTTCTGTTTAATTAAGTTTTTTTTTGTATGAAAATATACATACATATTTATTTTTCTTTTAATAGAATTTGTATTGAAACGTTCCTCGCAAGTACACGCTTTGTTATTTTTAGGTTAGAATCGTTAAAAAAAGAATAAATAAATTATATAAGGGATTTTCAGTTATTTTATTTATATGCCTCTTTGTATATAGTGCCGTGTTTATGTGATGTGAAATCAAGAGCAACTTGACTCGCTTCTCAGAGTCCGAATGAGCTGAAATTTAGATTTAGCTGATTTAGTTCAGTTCTGATGATAATAAAATTGCAAAGAATCAATACTGTTGTTAACCCAAAATGGCCGCCGCAATGAAATGGCGGATTACATCCACATATTTCGTATCAAAAGACAAGGATTATTGATTTGAGAAATAAATTACATTAGAAAAAAACATATTAAGCTTGTTTTGAAAAAGTTTACTTTAAAATTATTCTTTTATTTTATACATTGCTTATTATATGCATTTGCGATTTGGCTGTCATTAAAACCGTTTTAAAAAATATTTTAATCTGTTGCAAAATTATTTTAAAATATTTAGTCGACATAGTGGTGCAGTTTAACTATAAACGGGATGAATGTGGGTTCGAATCTGAAAGAATGTAATATATTTATTCCTTAAGACAGCATGAAAAACAATTTGGTTAAAAAATTAAATCTAGTCAGCTTCACGCTGTATTCCGCACACACAAGGGTAGGCAGAGGGAACCTAGTGTTACACTCTGTTTCTCACTTTTGGCCGAGTGGAGTAACTCGACATTAGAGCGAAGAAATAAAAATATAAATGGAAATAAATATTACATTTCCTCGAGTGAGGATAGAATCCACAACCAATCGACCTACGCCGGGATGCGCCTCGGCCAGCACAGGTTGAAGATAATAAAAATGAAGTCGTAACCAAATACTTTTTGCTTTATTTTAGCTGCTGCTTGCCTTTTTACGACGTATCCCGCATGAAACAGAAATTAGGAATGATTTCCCCCCAGTCGAAATCGAAACCACAACCGTCGTGCATACGATCGAACTGAACATTATATTCCAGAAATCACGCAATTGCTTCTCTCAGCGAATTAACTCATTTTAAATGTTTGTAGTTGCACTTAATTAGCGATTTTTACTTTGCAATGCAATTTTTTTTTAGATTTACGCCGCAACCCGCGTGTAACAATGTAGGCAGAAGAAACATAGTGGTAAGACACTCCGCTTCCGACTTTCTGACCGCCTAATTTTAGTAACAGAAATCAGCGTGTTGATTGATAGAAATCAACGCCGAGTTTTGTTTTCTACCCAGAGCAGCGAAATGAAAATATTAATTCTCCGATAGAGAATCAAACCCAAAACCGTTGCGCTTACTCACTCTGCCGCTGCTCCACGAGGACCTATATATACATAATGTATAATGAGCTATCATTCTAACGTTTAGCAGCATTTTTTAAATCTTTTATCTAAAAATTTAATTTGCAATTTTTGCTGTGTTGAGTTTTGCCACGCAATGCCACGAGAATGAGGCAGAGGATGGGGGAAGATGGCTCAATCTGGTTTCCCTTTTATGTGAGTGATGAAGCGTGAACCAAAAAAAAAAGTATAAAGTATATAAAGTTTTTATAGTAGTTTTTATAAAAGTATAAAGTATATAAAAAAAAAGTATAAAGTATATAATCTTTTCACATCATGCATTAGAGCAAATACTTTTTTATATATTTGCTATGATACAAAAGGTGTTGAGTCACTTCTTTTCGGTTTATAACTATAACTATAATCTGAGAAATATCCGAAAATAGCTACTTCAAACATTTTTTTATCAGAAATTGTTCGTGATAAAAAAAATATTTTACACTTGCTCTCAATAAAATATTGCTTCGGTTCATATTGATGTTGATGAATCATCTTATCCTTTATAAAACAATTTTTTGAACTAAAAAAACCAGGGACTAGTTATAAGAATTAATTATTGAAATTTCTTGTACAAATAAAAAATTTCAACAATAACCTAGTAAATATGAAAAACGTTTTAATGAAGCTATTTCACATGTTCTAGATTAAAAGATTCACTAAATTAATGTTATAGGATTTAAATTTTAAATGTCTTAAACTTTTTTTTTTAGTAAATATTTCATCTCCTCGAGTGGGGATCGAACCCACAAACAATCGGTTTTACAATCACACTTTGTGCCACTGCGCCACGACTGGCAACTTTAGGTTAAATTTTATTTTTTAGTTTCACGTGGTATCCCTACAGCATGGCTGACAGAGGGTACGTAGTGTTGAGACACTCCCTATTTTCCTTCGAATTCTAGAGGCATTACACGTTTAGTGGTGGACCTCGACGCCGCACTTTTCCTTGACGCCACAGCAAAAACAAAGAAATTAAAATTTATTTCCCAAAGCGGCAATCCAACCAACAACCATCGCGTTTAGCCACACGCTTGTGCCACTGCGCCACGACGTTAATTCTTAATTAATAATATTTAATTCTTACCTATTTTGAACATAATATTGATGCATTCTGTAAGCTTGACCTGTTTGGAACGAATCATCTGTATATTTTTAAAGCATATTAAGGGAGGCATTAGTAACTTAATTTTTTAAGAAATAAAAATTACAAGTATTTCTTGATTTTTTGAGCAGTGTCTTCTATAATTACGTAGTATTACATATAGTATTTCTTTATTGCAAAAATTAACTCTCCGTTACTATGAAGCTATAATTTTACTGTAAATTTGTAATTTCTTTGTACTTCACTGTTCTTTGTTGTTTCATGTACAAAAGTAACAACGGAACAGTCATTCCGTTGTTACAAAAGTAACAACGGAATTACAACAGTACCTACTATCTTATTTTGTTTTTGTTAAGTTTTTTGTTTTGTTGTTTGTTGTGCGTGTAAAGTTGTTTTCTGGTTATTTTGTTTTTGTCATATTGTTTTTTTTAAATATTTTCATACATGAACAAACCTGCCCCAAATTAACTTTTAACATAAAAGTGTTAGAAATAATATTTTTGTTTAATTTCTTTGTTAAAATTTTGTCTTATGCCAAAATGAATTACAAATTTAAATGGCGTTTTACAAAGAGATATGCCATAGCTAACTAACATAAGGGAGAAGGTAAAATAATACGCTAATATTTTTTTATACTTTATTACCACACATAAGTTGACAATTGTACATACGACATTTAGATATTGGAATAAAATTTTAGACTGAAATTTTGACACATATTGGGAAAAAATAGATTATAGAAGCTTATATCTTAGTTATCCACTCGATGGTCTCCTCCAGATCTGAGACGTCAGAGTCATTCGAGTCAGTGAAATTCGAGCAGGAGGCGAAGTCCACCGTGAAAGGGCAAGAGTTGAAATAGAATGGATCTATTGGAACGTTGAATCTGTATATGCCATAATCGTTCTCTGATACACTGTACTTGTCGCTATTCTCCGAAAAATACACCTTGTATAAATCAATATGCTTCTCAAGGAACCTTCCGATGCTTTTCAAATCAATCATGGGCAGATCGTCGTGTCTGTTGCAAAGTATCAGAAGAGGAACTTTATTGCTTCGAATTATAGGATCAGTCACAATCTTGTATAGATATTGGGCTACTTGGTATCTTTTTTCATATATGGTCATCAAGTCAATGACAAAGATAATGCCTTTGGTCCATTGCTTATAGTGGTTAAAATAGATGTATTTGGATCTGACTTGACCAGGAGTGTCGATAATTCTCCACCGGCTGCCCATACAGAAATACATGTCAATTGACTCGTTAGGATAGGTGCCTGGATGTCGGTACTTGGAATAAGCCAGTTGTCTGAAGATAATGGACTTCCCAGCCCGAGGTAAGCCAAGGAGCATGACGGCGTGCCGTGGCGGATGACAGATCATGATGTAAAAGACGACTTCAAAAATATATGATATTATCACAGAGGCCGCGAATGAAAGGAAATATGGATTAGTGATGAAATCTTCGTGCTGCTTAGTCGTTGCTGGTAGTTTTTCAGGCATTTCCACTGTTTCCACCTCCATGATTGTTGATATTTTCTTTACTCAGAGGTGTTCACTTTAGTTAAATTTCCAAAAGCGTCCAATTCGTACAGCAGCCAGGAAAAAACTGGTCCTAGCAGCTTCGCTCGATTGATCGGTTGTATTTTTCTCAAAAAACGTGTAACGTCCCGCGCTTTATTTGGTTGTACTTGTTGCACATTTTATCGATATTTATTATCTGTTTTGACTAAAATGTCAACTTTTGTCCTCAAATAATGAGGAATTCTGTTGTTATTATTATGTCAAAGACACTTTCAATGTATTATTTAACTGTTAAATATTAAACAGAATTTTATTTAACAGCAATTCAAACAAATTTAAAAAGTTTGAAAATTTTAAAAAGTTTAATTGCAACAACAATAACATAAATAAAATGTTGTATTTTTTTATAGCATAAATTCCCAAAATATTTTTCAAGTTAAAATCAAAATTTTACATAAATAAATCGTAAGTAACCGAAACTTGACGTAACTAGTTATTTAATTTTGACGGGGTTCAAACTGCATGCGCGGAGTATTGATTTATCTCCCGCCAGATTCTGAGTTCCAGGAAACACATCGCGTGATTTTAGTCATATAGTACTTATATCTAGTGTTCAGGTGAATCTAGGACATTCGACAACGTTCTCCAACTAAAAATCAATAGTGCAATCGCGCTACTCCATGGTTGATTGCACTATTTAAAAAAATATTATTGCCAATTCTAAAATAAATATTTTTTAATAATATGTTATTAAATCATTGTTAAATTGTATGCTTATTATATTAGGTTTTTTAAGTGTATTTGATTTTAAGTTTGGATTGAGAATTATATTTTTGTTTATGGTAGCGGAAGTTGGGAGTTGGAGCTTTTAGGTACATTAGACTAAAATTTGAAATGGCTATTTCCGGTATATTTTTTTTTATCATAGACGTGGGCTTTGTGGGCTTAATTATTTTATATGTTAAATTATAATTTTATGTGAATGCTTATGATTGTAAAATTGAAAATTTTATTGTATTTAGTTCTGTTGCAGTTTTATTCTTTTAGGTGAAATTGCGCGTTGCGGAAATTTTCGCGGATTCCGACACTGCGCTTTGTGTAACAGGACGGAGAAATGAAAATAAAATTAACCTCACACTGTACATCGCACAGAGTATAGAGTATTCAGAGATAACCTAGTCTTAAGGCACCGTTCCCCACTTTCCGCCGAATTCTAGAGGCATTACGTGTCTAGTGGCGGAACTCAACGCCGCTTTTCCTCAATACCAGAGCGAGACAAAAATACAACCGGCTGCATTTACAAGCATAGATTTTTTTTAAGAAAATACTTTTTGGAGGTAAACACAAAAAGAAAGTTATTTGTAATAAATATTCTAAAGCCAGTTTCTAGCTGTATCCAGTACACAGCATAGTGAGTAGAAAAACCTAGTGTTAACACACTCCTTTCCCCACTTTCCGCTGAATTCGAGAGACATTGCTTGCTGAGTGGCAGTTTACCTCGACACGAGAGCGAATACATTTCATTTCATTTTATCGAATGGGGGTCGAACCTACAATCTATCGCATTTACACGCTTGAGACTGCCACGGCTGGCATGTCTGACCATAATATATATAAATTAAGGTATAAAATAAAATTAACATTCAGAATGAAATATTTAAACACTTTATTAGTGAAAAGGAACTTAAACTTTATATAAACAACAGTGACTGTTTATTGACCTTCTTCTAACATCTAACAATAATATTGCAATAAAATTAAAGCAATTACTATCGCCATAGAGACATGTTGTTAGCTCCAGATTTTTAAAATAAAAAGAAAGTGTCTTGACACTACGTTCTCTCTTATTATAATTCTATATATATATATA
>DVQM01001225.1:0-12747 GCA_018231645.1 Heliconius ricini | reverse complement strand
GACTGTATATGGAGGCTGGGAAGAGTGTGTATATATATATATATATATATATATATATAATACAGTCGCAGAATACAGATTATACAAGATGCTAAAGTGTCAGAATAGCGCGAAATCACGTTCCTAAGTACAATAATGATTTTATCAAAAGTTAGTATACTATTTGGTCACTAAAATCACATATATCAAAAAGCCCAACACATACATTGAAATATTGATGAATACAAACCAATTTTGGAAGACAGGTAGCTTGAAACACGTAGTTTTCTAATAATAACCATAAAATGCATTAGGGGGCGTTCAAATATTATATACAGTATAAGTAGTCGGGGCGCCTTAAAGTTAGATTTTTTGATCTTTTACGCATTGTTACCTAGGAAAGAAAATAATCAAAAATATGAATAATTCTAAGATGAAACCTAGACAGTAATCTACAGTTAACTTCAGGGAGACTACGACTCGTCAACCGCACTAAAAGGCAATTTTGAAGGTTTGCAAAACATAACCGTGTCACATAATACAGGCAAGAAGGGTCTTGCACAACGCGTTACAAAACGACGACCATATTGTCACGTCAACTTTTCTATTGTCACTTTATCCATACTTTCTTAGTAATGATCACTACCCACCCACCCAGAGTAGGTGTATTTAAGTATAAATGTGACACCACGTTACATAATGCTCAAAGTATCCAAAATCTTTAAAAAATGTATTATGGCATATTTGAACACACCCTTAGATATAATAACTTTTAAATATATAGACGTAAGTACGCTTTTTATAATAAATGCAATACTTTTATAAATAATAAATTAAGTAACAAATTTATTCATAGAAAAAACATGTGAACAGTTGGATATGGTTATGCAGTTAGACAAAATGAATAAAAAGCACGTTGTTTACATTGCTATGTTTTTTTACAGCAATATCCATTAACATTTTAAATTCAAAGAAAATTTGTTGAATAAATTTTTTTTGGTGACATTATGCAAAATTAATCCAAAAATAATATATATAAAAAATGCATACAACAATAAATTATAATTATTAATGATAATAACATCACATTATATTGTATTTAAGCATTTAATTTCATAATTTGAAAGTCTCACTGGAAAACAATTAAAAAAAAATATACCTTAACCAATTTGGATATTTTCAAACCACTTCAAGACTAAATATAAAATATATGAACAAACATTTAAGCCACGTTAGCTGTTAACTATAAAATCCTATAACCATTTTACACAGTAAATTGCTAGCAATTATTACTACAGAAAAACAAGTTCTCACAATATCAATTTGGACCTGCAAAGTAAAATGTACATAAATATATTATCAATCTAATAAATAAAAATGTAACCGGTACTTGAACATTTTAAAATGAATCTCAAGACAAATTCCGAGTCTAAGACAAGACTTTGAAAGAAAGTTGTCTAAAATTCCAAGTATTAAAGTCATTGTAAAACTAATTAATAATAATTCCAGTTAAAAATGTCGATGTTAAAATATTAATTGAATGATTACATTTTAATCTACAATTATCTTTAAATAACATTCACATTGCATACGAAAATATTCTTTCACACGTTTTAATTCTAAAGGCGAACGATAAACAGTAAAAAGACAAAGAAGTCTAAAAAGAGTCAGTTTAAATATCTACATAAAAACATCAAAACTACGTACAGCCATCTAAAAATATGATCATAGAAAGAACTAGTTCCTATAAATGTCTAGTTTCTATAATTATCATTTGAGGACTAAAATAGTCATGGTATCATTGTAAAAATATTAAGACTTATAACTAATATAGCCCAATAAATACTTTATGAAGTTTGTGAACACAATCACTAGTCAAATTGGTGAGTGTACGTGTAATCATACGGACTTCGGCGTCATTTTGTGTCGTCCGAAAATTCAAAGTTCTTGTCGGGCTATAAATAATATTCAATATGTTTGTCACGTTTTTAGGAAGAATATTATAGAGAAACGTCTATCAGAACCACACACATTACCATCCTTTTTTTTTCATTTAAATATAGAACAAGTAAGCAATAGTATTTATCATAAATGGTATCCTATAAAAAAAAGTGATTTAAGTCAAAAATTTATATTTTATAATTACATCTTTTTAGCATTTGTGCTCAGTTCGTAAGTATGTTTTTAGGCTTCACGCTGTATCCTGCATATAGCAGGATAGAGTCTAGACTGAAAAAGTAAATAAAAATAATTAATTCCACGTGGGGGCATCGAACTCACAACCGTCACGTTTACAGTCAAATGCTATACTGATTTATATCACTTTCATTGTAGAAATGCCATACTATATAATGAGTAGATAAAATAATACTTGTATGTATTATTGCTTATAACATATTTTTATAATATAGAAAACTTCATAAATCAGACTCATGTGTATACATTAATAAATTTAAGTCATATGTCAGTAAAACACTTTGTATTGACACGATTCTTTTTTTTTTGTATAAAAATAATAAGAATATCACTGTCAAAATTAAGTTTGGATTTTCAATTTTACTTCACTAGCTTACTGATGATAATTATATATTTGAATATAATGAAAATTAAGTAACATTTACGACAAAACAAATATATACCACAGTAAATGGAAGAATAGATTAATGTGGACAATTTTATAATATAAATAACCTGATTCACATTTTGAGTGCCTGCATTGGCAGTTTTGTGAAGCACTTATAAGTTAAATTTCTAAACTAAATATATAAACATGAAATTATTGATAACAATAACAGAAAGTGACATTTCTAATGTCAGGCTTTCAATAAACAATTAATATTTAACGCCATTGACGTAAAACAGTATATATTAAAAAAAAATTGTATGTGTAACATTTCACTGTTTTTGTTGATAGATGCTAAAACTCCAGCTTACACCGATTGAAAATGAACGAAGAACAAAAAAAAAATTAACTTGAGGTTTCACTGACTCAAGTAATAAGATTATAAAATATCCATATTTTATTCTCAATTAACCAACATAACACTAAGTTAAAGAAAGAAACATATTTAGACAAGCAATCTCAAACAAACTAGCTAATTTCTAAATATTACACATTGAAAAAAAAAAAGTTTACTTATTCATTTGAATGCGTAATCTTTTTTTTTTCAATGTGTAATATTTAAGTAGCAAGAGTATTTACTCAACATTCATTCTAGTTCTATATTTAAACGGCTGTTTTTATTTTGTTATATAAACAACCGTTCTTTATTCCAACGGCTATTCTTTATTCAAACGGCTGTTCTATATCCAAACGGCTATACCACATATTTACTGCTGCATAATATTTATCTGTAATATAATTTACTAGATTTGAACGATTTTACGCCGCCTTGTGAATGCCAGTGCGTATTCTATTCCCCACACGAGAACACATGACATTATCATAGCATTTTGTACGTGGATACATGTTGCAAAGCTTCCTGTATAGTCTCTTACATAACCTGTAATAAAAAAAAACGTTCATTTATAATTATAAAGGGTATATAAACAATTGTTATTTTAACTTCAGCTTGTACTTAGCTTTTGCATATACACACAAAAGAAGGCGTACTGGCCTAAGGGAATAAGCGACGGTAGTTGTTCCTTCCGAGTGGGAATATGGGTTATATTCCTACTCGAGGAACAAGTATTTATTATTTTTATTTTCTCATTCTGTTATAGGGCCAGAGCGCGACGTCGAGTTCCGCAACTCAACACACAAGCCTCAAGCAGCTCACGAATACAGCGGAAATTGGGGAATGGAGTGCCTTCACATTATAGATTTCCGGGTTCCCTCTGTCTACCCTGCTATATAGACATAAATTGCGAACCTAAAAAATATAAATATATAAATGAAAACTTACCAATCAAGGGTCCGATGATAACCACTAAAACTCCCTTGCTGACCATATGAAGGCCGAAAGCCGCCGGCAGTTTTTCCAAAGGACAGTACTCGGATATAGTGAGTGTAAAGTTACTGAGACACATGCCCCTAAAGAAACCGCATATGGACAACCAAATCATTAGTGGTACCCATTCTGATTGTTCAGCTAATACTGGAATTCAAAGTTAAAAAGAAATATATATATAAAATCAATACTAAAAAATTAATATAATAATAATTCAAATTTCTAAGAAACATAAAAAAATATAGCAGTTGCGAAGGAGGAAGGATTTGAATCTGAGGCTCTTGGAAATCGTCTACGCTCTGACCACTGAGCCATACATTCTCATCAAGCTAGTCGAAATTCTTATTCACTTCTTACAACTTATTTATGTTGTTAGCAGTGGCGTATCTGGGGGGCTGCGAGCGGTGCAGTTGCACCGGGCATCAAAAGGAAAGGAAAGGGGAATCAAGAAATGTACTAGAAAAATGAGAGAATGAAAATGAAACATACAATCTCGCTATCATGTCACTATAACTAACTAGTCGATACTATTGATTTCGAAAATGTGATAAATGACTTTGCTAGTCCAAAAGCGCGTGATGTTCCTTTTTAAATTTTTGCAACATTTAGTAGTAAGTCATAACATTAGATTTTTACCAAAATCAAATATTATAACATATATATATATATATAGTTATTATAGTTTTGAAGCAATAAAAAATTATATATCTACTCTACTGTGTTTGGAAATAAGAAATTATTTTGACCATTTTAAAGGGCATCAAGTCCTAAGCTGCACCAGGCAGCAAATACCCTAGCTTCGCCACTGATTGTTAGCATTGCTTTTCAGGGGATTTCATTGAAATACAATTATCTTGATTCTAAGCCTAACGAAGACAAAATGAATAAACAATGTAATGTAATGGTTTCATTGATGTTACTTTTTATATAGATCTTTAATTTACAAAACTATTAATCTTTCTTTATTATTATTCTTCTATTATATCGAAAGCTATAACAATATGAGCAGATATTGAATATGAAAACATTTTATTTAACTCACCTGATCTGGTAGCTGCTAAGAAGAATGCTGATATAAAGAATATCATTTTCTTAGTAATAGCAACTCTATCAAAAATCGGAGGCAAAATCAATCGTACACCTATATCTGTAATGGCTGTCATAGACAAACAGAACGCCGTTTCATTCATATTATATCCCAAACTTCTGATAAAAAATGGCGTCAACATCCTAAATTGTAGTTCTCCACTCCAAAATAAAGATAGACCTAGTAAAAGATTCAAAAACGACCAGTCCTTCAGTAAATCTAAGTCCATGAGACTAATAAATTTTCTAAAACAGCCTTGTTTTTTCTCTTCAATTGGTTCAGATTTTTTAAATGATTTCATTTGTATAGCATCATCGTCTGCTGTCTGAAAATATTAAAATATTATAAGAAATAGCAAATTAAATATCTAAATAACAGCAACAATTACATCTAAAATACCACAAGTTTGTTTTTAATTTTTGCCAGGTGTGATTTTATGATTTTTTTCTTGATAATATGAGACGTATGTTTAATTTATTTCTCAGTTTCACGATTAGAACTATATAGCGACACTCCACTTCACACTTTCCGCTTCCGGTTAATTCAGGAAATTGAGTGTTGAGTGAATCACCAAAATTTACTCGCAGTTCTCAAGTGAGAATTTCAATTTCCCTTGTTTAGTTAAGCAAAAGCGAGCGGCGAGTGTTGGACTGGATAGTCCATGTGTAATTTAAATATTGAACAAAATACGATGGTTAAAAATATTTAAAAATATTAAAACAATATAAGCCAAACTTTTTCTGGCAAAAAATTTCTTGTAATGAACGTAAAGTAGTTTAGGAAGTATCATCAAGCCCAAACTTACATCCAAATAAAGCTGTAGATAACTCCCAGTGAAGTCCATATTAGATATATTCGATATCACAGATACTTTTCTCTTCCTTGCCACTTCGCTCATACTGCCACTAGAGGTCACCCTCTGCATTGCCGCTACAGAGGCAGCCGTGGTTAAACCTGGGCTAAACTTCGTGTTCGTATCAAACTCTTGTAACGGCTTATCATATGTTTTGGCTCTCGGCAAACCGATTGTTCTAACTGACGGATGGTTCATATTAACATTGGATCGTTGTTTAGTTAATTTTGGCAATTGATGGCTAACTAGCGGATTAACTTCAAATTTGTCGTCAGCTTCTTCATCACTTTCGTTTATACACTCCATTTCCTGTAATAATGGAGATACATATTACAAATGAATCAAAGATAAAGCAATCAAAAAAAAGAAAGAAAGAAGAAAAATTTCATATCAGATGCGGCGCAGGTGCAAAAGCTTGTGACTTTAAACGCGGCAGACTGTGAGTTCAATTCCCACTCGAGGAAATGAAATATTAAATATTTCTGTTTCTTCGCTCTGATGTTGAGGCAGGCCGCGGGGTTGAATTTCACCACTCTATACGGAATGCCTCCAGAATTCCATTCAGGCAGAAAAATAGGGATCGGGTATTTTAACACTAGGGATTATTACTAACCTTCACTGGTTGCAATTCACAGTCTATTGGCTCATCAATAAGATGCCTTTTCACTGGTTGAAGCAAGCACGACCCTAAAACGGCGTGGAAGGCCAAAGCGCCTAATATAACAACTGACCATCTGAAACCGTATTCGCTAAGAAGAACTTTGACTAGCTGCGGCATGACCATCAGTCCGAATCCTGTGCCCGCCATGGACAAGCCTACTGCTTGCCCACGCTTCTTAGTAAAATAATGGTTAAGTGACACAAATGAAGATGCCGATGCGAGACCTACACCGAAACCTGAAAAAAAACATCAAAGTGAAAATAAAAAATTGTTAAATAAAAAATAATTGGGTTTTGAAGTTAATTTCTTTTAAGATAAATATAATGTTTTAAAACTGTTATCATTCTAGCTGAAAAATGATTATATTGATACTTTTTATATTCCTATAATTTATTATTACCTTTTTTAATTAAGAATAGAAGAATATTGTATCTAAAGTGCACGAGGCTTAAGTTGAGATTTGCCTTTGTACGAGTAATTATGAAAGAGAAATTCTATAAGTCAAAAGAAAACTTGGAAACAATCATTCCTTTATATCATCCAGAACAGCGTTGTGTCCACGGTTTTTTCTCTTTACTAATAGTACCAACTTTATCTTTCACTTTCAATAAATCGGACATGTCACAAATGTAACATTAGGAATTAGATAAGTGACGCGGTTGTGGTAAGTGAGAAAACGCAGTAGAACCACTATATATAAACTGTCACACATAGATATGTAAAGCTAAGGACCTCGTTAGATTGTACTGTTCCAATTTACATTAACATACGCAACGGCCACATCACCCAGTATAAAATTCTTAATAAAATTTTTAGAATGAAATATTTTAGAACTTAACTACATTTGCATCTAATAAATCTTTTGTATTTCTTGATTAAAATACCATATGGCACTATGTTTGTCCAATGTTTGTTATCAGCGAGGATATAGGGAACTGCATTGAAAAGACATTGATTATTTTATACTAGAGCAGATCTCTAGTATAAAATAATCAATGTCTTTTTTTTGTGTGTTGGACTGTTATATCAATTATACATAGTAAACAATCCTCTTGAATCAATGTATTTGTGCAAACTGTTTTAAAATCCGATACATAGTTTAAAGGATCCAAAAGTATAGTGAGGTTAACAAGTTGTGGCCGTCTTAAAGTTGGCTGTAGACGGCTATGCATATTTGAATTCAAGATTTTTCTTACTTTTGAATATTTCTTTTCCAAGTGAACAATACCCTTAAATTAAAAGATACCTAATATCAGGGCGGCTACGACTTGTTGACCGTACTGTACATCTAATAGCAAGCGAGTTTGTTTTGCATACTTTGAAATTTCAACGTTATATTTGAAAAAAAACCAACAAATCTTATCAAGAAATAAAGGTAACACGTTGTTACTCGTATGTTCAAGAAAAACATATCGCCTTCATGTAATTGCAATTTGAAACACACAACGTAATACCTTTTAGTTTACAATCATCTGCGACTTAAAATATTGCTATATTGATTTGATGAAATTTATTATATTTTATTAATAGAAATGTTGTAAATAATTAATGATGACTAATACTAGAATAAAAAAATGTAAGCTAAATGTGACTAAGATAAGGATTTTTTAATATTATTTAGTGTTATTATGATAAATTGTATGAATTTTTAAAATTATTATTTGTTTCATTAGATTGATTAAATATAAGAATAAAATGTAATTTGTTGTGTAAAATATTTTTTTTACATATAATACATATACTTATAGTATATATAGTCTAGAATACAAAAATCAAAACATGTTCTTTCTAAACATTTGATAAATTCACTTTGGGTATGTCTTATAACTTTAAAAATTGAATTCAAGATAATTCATAATCTTGAATTTTAATTTTAAAATCATCCAAAATTATGTGTTAAAAACTGACGATTTTTATTTTTTTTAGCGTACAGTCGGAATCTGGTGTTAAACACTTAAAATCCCATCCCCATTTTCCACTGAATTATTGAGGCATTATGTTGAATGGCGGAACTCAACGCCGCTAGATATATTTTATTACTATAAAAATCGTTCTACTATAAAGTCGTGGCGCAAGGGTACAATGTGACGGAAAAATCGACTGGTTGTGGGTTCGATGAGTCCAGTATATTTTCATATTTTTCGCTCTGGTGTCGAGGCAAAGCGCGGCGTTGAGTTCTACCACTCAACACGCAATGCCTCCAGAACTCGGCGAAAAGTGGTGAACGGAATGACTTAACACTATGTTCTCTCTGCCTACCCTGCTGTGTGCGGCGGGATACGGCGTGAAGCTGATTTTTTTTATTTTAACTCTACTACACTTTGTAACTATCCAGTAGTCTCGTACATATAGGTCCAATATATTATATATTCGATATGGTAGGTTGCTGGGTGTTTAAATAAGAATGAGGACATTTCTTTCTGTGTCAAGAGAACGGTCCACTTCATTGTCGATATAATCTTACTAATCGTTTATACTATTTAAAATACGATATCCATTCAATAAATGTTAATACAACCTAGTTTTTAAACTTCTATCGCATTTAAATAAAGATTTAATTTTATTTAACTGTGTTCTTCCTTCATGAATTATTTTCAAATTGATATGAATTACTTTCAAATTATTTAGTTTTATACATCTAGATCATGTGACGAAATTAACATCGAATGAATCCATAAGTAGTTTTTATACTCGAAAAATATATTAGGTACAAACATGTTTTAGAGACAAAAAGAAAGAAAAAAGTTACACAATTTATTTTCACATAATATTAATATTATTCTGTTGTTTTTTTTTTGTTTTCTGTATTTTTATACAAGTGGTGTATAAATACAGAAATAAAATATTTTTTTTCAGCTTCACGCTGTATCCCGCATATAGTAGATTAGTCAGAGGGAGAGAAAATCTTAGTATTAAGACACTCCGTTCGCCACTTTCCGATAAGTTGTGGAGGTATCGCGGAACTCAACGCTGCGCTCTGCCTCGACACCAAAGTGAAGAAATGAACATATAATGTAAATAAATATTTCATCTCCTCGAGTGGGGATCGAACCCACGACCAATCGATTTGCAGATACGCTTTGTGCCCCTGCGCCACGATTGGCCTCAATAGATAATCTTGTTTATTATAACTACATATTTACGGTTACATCATAGTCGTGTAATATACCACAAGGTCTTTAGGGGGCTTCTATCACATCTAAGTAAAATTTTAGTTTCCATTAAACAATAAAGATTTCCCTAATTGTAAACGAAAAACGTAATATGTGTAGTGTTTTTTTTTTAATTTTTTCACGGCACAAGCATCACGAGGGTAGGCAGAGGGAAACTGGGAATCTAGTGTTAAGTCACTCCATTCCCATTAGAAAACATCCGCTCCTCACTTTTTGCAGGCTTCTGCGTGTTAAATGCCGGAACTCCACACCGCGCTTTGTCCCGTGACCAGAGCGAGGAAATGAAGATATTAAATATTTCATTTCTTCGATTAGGAATCGAACCCGAAATTCTACGGTCGTACGCTTAGGTCCCTGCGCCACGACTGGCCTCCTCAAATATCATAATACATACTATAAGTAGACGCTACAAAGGTTTAGCTTTTACGCTATACAGTAGTTGTGTGTTAACATCATAGTGCTTCTCAAGGAAAAAAATCAAACACATAATTTCTTGTCTAATTTAATTAGCAAAGATGATCCATTGGGTGTCACTTTTCAAAATGCTAAACTTCTAAGAGAGTGAAACGAACGAGATGTTTGTCACGTAGTTATCACAACCTAAAAAATCTGTGAAATAATAGCAGGCAATATAAGCTGTGCAGCGGTGAAACGTATTTTTTTATAGATCTAGTCAATTCATTAATTTGTTTTGTTAAAAAAAATCAAAACAGCTTGATAAAAAAAAGAAGTCATTTCAAATGAAGAGGCAAGCAAAAAACATATCTAATTTGTAAGTTCTAAAGTATCATTAGAAAAAAAATCCAATCATTAATAGTACGTTTTAATTTTAGAATTTTCCATCGTCACGTCAAAGCGAGTAACGCTTACCCCGTACCGTTAGCTATGCTTCATTAAACTATAAATAATTTTCAAAGAAACACGCATAATGTAAGCGTTATAAGTAATTTAATTATCATTATTATTAGAATCCTAGTGACTATGGATTCACTTCTAGAAAATATTGATCATATTATACAAATATTTTTTAAATTATTTTTTTTATCAGTTTCACGCTGTATCCCGCACATAGCAGGGTAGGCAGAGGGGACCTAGTGTTAAGGCACTCCGTGTTCACTTTACGTCGAGTTCTGGAGGCATTGCGCGCTAAGTGGCGAAATTCAACGCCGCGCTTTGCCTCGACACCAGAGCAAAGAAATTAAAATATAAACGTAAATAAATAATTTTTGTTCAGCGACAAAAGAAAGGTTATAAAAACAACAATATTACAAGCGTATAGCCCAGCGATATACTCTGTACGATGGTCTCTAACAGAAACACGGATATAAATTCAAAGTCGAATAGTCACTGTCAAATGAGGAAATTCACTCTAGTGAGGTTCGATATCAAAGGATAAATGTGAAAGTTTTGCTCATCCCTCGAAATTTTAGTAAGACACATTTTTTTATTTAAAACGTATGTTCAAGAATTATTTAAGCATAAGCATATTATATAAATATTTGCATAAAATTATTGCTGCTTTTGTGATATTTATTATAAATAATAAGCAATATTACCTTGGAAAGATAAATGAAGCTATAAATAGATATTGCATTAACCAAAGTTTTTTCATTTTCATAATGACAACGGCTTAACTAATAAATATCACACAAATAAATTTAATCGTCCAGTCCAGTCGGCCAATTGTGGCGCAGAGGCACAAATGTATGACTCTAAATGCGAAATTGTGGATTCGATTCTCACTGAATGAAATGAAATATTTAATAATCTTATTTCTTTGCTCAGGTGTCAAATTGGTGGCAAAAGGAGGGCGTTTAGTTCCAACACTCATTGGCAGTATTGCGCCTCCAGAATTACGCGGCAAATGGGGAACGTAGTGTTTTACCACTACTAGGATTTACTCTTTGCACTTTGTTTTGCTATGTGCGGGATACAGCGTAAAGCTAAATAAATAAAAATCAATTTATTCGAATTAAAATCAGCTTCAAGTCACAACTCACCTCCAATGATACTGTAAGTAGCTAATATATGCTCCATACTGCTCGCGGGTGCGGTGCAAAGAAGGCCAAGGGCACATATTGTGGAGCCGACAAGGCAAACCTTCCTATATGAAAAGGTTTTGATCACTGGACCTACGAAAAATCCCGAGAAATTAACCACTGAGTCAAGGGTACTGGCTATAACTGATGCTCCGGTTGTATGTACGCCGAGATCATCTAACAGGTCTTTGAATAGAAGACCGAAGGACGGTTCGAGGGAACGTGTTGAAAACTGAAATGAAAATGATATTATTATATATAGAGTTCGGTAACGGAGTGTCTTAACACTAGGTTATATGTAGAAAGCAGCGTGTAGCTAAAATAATAATAATAATAAAGTATATATATTATAAACAGTAATATTTACGCAAGGTGAAAGTTTCGTCAGTTAAAATAATACTGAAAAGTGAACATAAATAGTCACCAACTGTTTTAAATATCATTGTATTTTGATTAAGTTACAAACAAGATTACGTGACTAAAGTCTTGTTACTTCACGGGCAGTATTGCTTCACTGAGCGGACTGCGTGGGGGAATGCCCTTGTGGAGAACGAAATAAGCGAGATTGTGGTGTTATTTTTAGTAAAATCCAAATGATGAAAACAATCGATAAAAGATTATTTAAATTTCAATAAATCCATGTCTTGGAAAATAATAGTTAATTCATGTTATTCATTCTACAGGATATAAATTAATTCATAATTGATGCTATTTCGTATTTCACCTTAGCTAGCAATAATACTTTGAATTTAAATATCTACATGAGAATAGCTACAATATATGTAGGTCGACGATAATTTAGGTAGAGATTTTGTATGATTTGAATATAACAATAACGATAAGCGCGCGAAAACGCGTTTTCGTAGCTCGTCTATCTACTATATAAATTGATCAATCACATCAACATTTCTAATACTAAAATTAAATTAAGTCTACATTAAATCAGCTACACGCTGTATCCCGCACACAGCAGGGTAGGCAGGGGGAACCTAGTGTTAAGACACT
>DVQM01001224.1:0-12748 GCA_018231645.1 Heliconius ricini | reverse complement strand
AGAAAGTCACGTAAAAGTAATTAAAACATACCCTGTTCAGCGTCTTTGTAAGTTGCCGTATAGGCGCAGGACGAATCATATATATCTTGAATATGAAATATTAATTAAATAAATGTTGTTGTATAAGCGCGGCGTTGAGTTCCGCGAGACCTCGGCGTAAAGTGGGGAACGGAGTGTCTTTACACTAAGTTCCCTCTGCCTAACCTGCTGTGTGCGGGATCCAGCGTGAAGCTGATTTCATTTAATTCAATTTTAATTTTATTGCATAAGAAATTTAAGTTATTAAGAAATTGAATTTTATTATTAATTATTAGATATACAATATATCGAAATCAAAATTACACGCTGTATTTCGTATGTCATTCATGATGAAGCCAAGGTAGACTTAGTGTTAAGCCACACCGCTTCCTACTTTACGCCGAATAAAAATATTATATATATTGATGAATTAGGGGCGCAAAAATAAAAATATTAAATATTGAATTTCTTCGAGTAGGAATCTAACTCACTAACAGCGCTCCTACGCTACGAGAAGCCTCCGTATATATTATCGGTTTTCCATTTTTGCATCAGAAGGGAAGCTTTATTTATAAAGACTAAAGCTCTAAATACAAAGGGCTCATCACAAGGTCTAAAATTATATATTCCCTCATCGAAACCTAAGTTCCTGTACCTTTACAACATACCGTATGAAAGAGCTGCAGGACAAAGCGGAGGGCAACGACCTCGCTCCATACCTGGGTACAGCTACATAATAACAACAGTGTATGTCAGTATTTTCTCATTGAAAGTCATAAGTTAACCTGAGAAAAAGATGAGACTTCGAGCTTTTCTAGATTTTATACTTCACGCTGTAGGTGGAAGGAAAGTGGTGGCAGTGTCTGAACCAGAGCGAGTCAATATTAATATTAAACATTTCATTTCTTCGAGTGGGATTCCAACCCACTGATTTCAAGAGCTAACGAATATTTAAAAAAATAGCTTTTATTAAATCCTTATAAGTATCATCTTTATAATAATTATGAAAATTTCTTTCATTATGTTGAAATTAACTGTATAGGTACATATACGCTGTATAAAAGTGAAAATTGAAGTGGTTTTTTTAATTATTTCTATTATTATTCTATCCAAACAATGAAAGGAATATTCAAATTAATAATATTGTCAACTAACATATTCCTGTTTATTAGATATTTTCATGTTTTATGAATTGAATAGGATTCTAAAAGATAAAAGCAATTGTTACATAACATTCTGCCTAACTTACAAAGATAAAAAGAAAGTAAAAAAGAAATGCATATATTCTAACGACATCCTTATTTTCATTGTTATAAGACTATAATGCAACCTCCAAGTATCCCTGGCATGTATTTATTTGTATAGGTGTTTTGCTATACTCAGCGCGTCTCTTTATTGTTTTATCATCAAAAAAGATAGTCTATATGAAATCCATATCTTATTACATTGTACTAAGATTTCGTTTCATATACATATAAGAAATTCCCGCAAAGCATTTTTATAGATGATGTAAAATATCGAAACTAGAGTAAGTATTAAAATGCGACAGTAAATTTTGTTAATTTAACGAAAATTGTAGTTTGTTTTTTTAACGATTTTATATTTTCTTGTTTTTTAATAGTTGTTAGAAAATATTGTAAATTGCAAGTATTATATATTTATAATATATATAATATAAAATTCTATATTGGTATTGTGTCCAAAATGGATGAAGCACCGAGTGAAACGTGTGGACTTCTAATTAAAAATCGACCACAAGAAATATTAGTGGAACAGTATGTTTATATTCTGTAATGTGTATAATTCACTTGAATTTTCATTTTCATACTTTTATATTATGGATTTTAATGTAATATCAAATAGATTTATTTGTTTTTCCTTGAATTTTTCCTTTTTTTATTCTTGGCATTTTATGCTTTTAATGTTCGTTATGGAGCTTGATCTTTTTAAAGTATACTAAATATAGTATAATATGGATTTAAAAAAAAATACTTTTATGTCAATAAGTGTGTATTATTAGTATGAGTATGTATAAGCAATAAAATCGGACAATGATGATTGAAACTGGATATTTGTCTTACCTACAAGTACCTACTAAAACTTGTTTGTATGAACGACATCAAAAACAAATTTATAATATATCCAACCATTCAACCATCCAACCATTGAATCCATGCTTACGTGGATTAAATTAATTCCAGTTAACAATTAATTGTTGTTTTTCTTCAGAAAATAAAGATTTATATATTTATTTAAATTGTTTGCATTTTCAGAGGAGAGAAGCTCTACGTGACAGCTGACAAACGCGGTGAAAAGGGAGGATGTAAGCGGCCCTTGTGCTGGACATTATTAGGACTAATCGTAGCGGCCATCGTCGCACTTATTGTCTTAGCAGCAAGTAAGTAATAGTAAAATACCAATTTTTACGTCAGCAGAGTAGGCAGAGGGAACCTAGTGTTAAGACACTCCGTTCCGCATTTTCTCTCCCGAATCCCGATGAATTCTGAAAGTCTTGACTAAAACTTATATTATGAACACGACAAGTTGTGAGTTCGTTTTCCACTCAAGCTGAAGCGCAATTTAATTTATTCGTGAATTCGCTAATTTAATTTATTTTTTAAACTATATTCAAAGTCAAACCGAACAAATATTAATTTTACATGCAATAAATTACAGCATATTTATTCAAATTTGGTTTATTTTATATTTTAGCATAACTTGTTTTTTTTTTTTCAATATGTTATCTTATCTTTGTCCTATTAATTATTGTAAACAAGAATAATTGCTAATTGTAGCAATTGTGATCATATCCTCGGTAGTATAGTGGTAAGTATCCCCGCCTGTCACGCGGGAGACCGGGGTTCGATTCCCCGCCGGGGAGAATTATTTTTAATATGAGGTTTTAGACTATTTATATTTTTTTGTTGCATTCTATTTATATGTTCTATTTATATGTTATTTTTAATAATAATAATATTATCTTAAGTTCAAAATTTTCTGTTATTTGGAAAGCTTGGTTCTAAATGGCAATTTTTTAGGCTTCTTGAATTACACTTTAACATTGTCCTATTTTAGGAAATGGTCCAGTTTGTTTCTTAATTTATTAAATTTTAACTTGTCTAGGAAACAATAACAAGAGGCTTTATAATTTTCTTATATTGATGACCGGTGAGGGGTGTTTATCAATTTCTGATATTTTTATTACAACTTTAAGATTAATTAGATAAATAACTTTAAAAGTACCGTTATAGTAATAAAAAAAGACCTAAAAAAATATATTAATAATGGTAATTTAATATTCTCTGATAGTACTTACCGGTGTAAAAGTATGCGCAGGAAAACTCTCTGGTTGTATAACATAACGTAGATCTGACTTTGTCTAGCTCTTAGGACATAAATATTTGTTGTGGGTTTGATCCCCACTCGAGAAGATGAAATATTTATTTCAATTTATATTTTCACTTCTTGTCGTTCGCTCTGGTGTCAAGGCAAAGCGTGGCGTTGCACTCAACACGCAACGCCTCCAGGATTCGGCGGAAAGTGGGGAACGGAATGTTTAGACACTAAGTTCCCTCTACCTAACCTGGTGTGTGTGATTTATTTATTTATTATTATTCAATTAAAACTAGTCTATCAAGAAAGTTTCCCACAATATCTTTATTCAAGCGTTAATACAGCCTAGATACGCTCTATCACGCCTAAGGCATTTTGTCTGCAATGTGACATAGTTAGATTTGCTTACATCAGATCATGTTTAAATAGAGAAAGTAGAGATTAATATAAAATATGCAATTTAAAGCTTATTTTTATAGGGACGACACAGCGGCGTTATTAGTATATATCTAAAGCTATGAATAAATATAATATAGAATATATAGATATTTTGTATGAAAAAGATTTATTTGACCAATTTATTATATATTATATAGTAGATAGAAATTGCCTTTTTATAATCCAAGCAATGTAATATTTGTCCGTGTATGTGTTGCTCATAAATAGATAATTTTATAAAATCGGATTCCAAAAGATAAAGGCGATTATTTTCTCTGCCTCTTTCTGCCTGACTTACAGATGAAAAAATAAAAAAACAAAGAAAAGAAAAAAGAAACACATATAGTCTAACGACATCTTTTTATTCTATTTCTATATAGAAACAATAACTTAAACAGTAATTAGCCTCCTTAAAAGAATATCTACAATGCTATAGAATGATTATTGAAAGTTTCATGCCTTAAAAAAAATCAATCGACCTTAAAATAGATACTATCAATAAATATTGGTATTTATGTACGAGTAGCTAATGCAACCGCAGCTACAGATTTTGCTGTTTTTAAGTGCAGGTTAGCTTAATTATTTTTGTTTCTAACGTAACCTGTCCTTATAAGCTAACAATATTGTCGGTGACATTAGTAGGCAAGTACCAAAAATATCTAACAAACTATTTCTATTTTTCCAGCTGGCATCCTCTTTAGTAACTCGCCTACACCTCTCGAACAGTACAACGCGTCGGTGAGCTCCGCGCGCGCGTTTGGCGGCATCGCTAGTGGTCATCACCACGACCACGACCACGACCACCACCACGACGACCACGACCAGACTTCGCCCCCGCAGTACATGCCGGAAACACAAAACGATGAAGGACGTAACCCTTCGCTCTCGTCTGAGGAATCTGATGATATGTCTATGTATGGTAAGTACAATGAATATAATTTTTTTACAGCTTCATGCTTTATAAACATAGAGAAAGAAGTATCCGGGACATTCCGTTTTACATTTTTCGTCAGCGACATTGCGTCGTGGGTGCTCTCAACACCACGTTTTGAGAGAGACTTTTTTTTGGTTACAAGGTAAAGAGAGAGTAACGACATATGACTAGCTTTTGTTGTCTGTTCTGTATCTTTTTAGTATACAAAAAATTGAATAACATGTTTTTAATGTGTTATTCTCATTCCAGTACCAAGAACAGTGGAAGGCGAGCTCAGGATTGACAATGAAATATTTGTACCAGCTTTCGAAGACCCAGAGAGCGAAGAATATAGAGAATTTACATCTACTTTCACAGATGCATTGAAACATGCGCTATTTAATAGAAACAGTATGGAAAATGGTGACAATGAGATAATGGTTGAAGTTGTTCAGATAAGGTAAATATTTTCCTAACAATATTTTTAGTAGGTTTATTCTTTTGTTCTTTTCCTTTGAAAGAATTATTCCAAACCTATTATTAGGATAAATTAACAAAAAGCAACATAAGTGATTTACATAATTGTCTAAAATATGAAATTTAACAAAAATGTCATCCTTGCCTAATTGTTTCACAGTTATAACATTTGCTAACAAAATAATTTTATCTGTTTCAGAAACGGATCTATCATTGTCACCTACAGAATTCATTGGATACCAAAACACGAAACCGAAAATAACGAAGAACTTCTCACATCAAAATCACTTCAAACAAACCTCGATAGCTATCTTTATATTAACAACAGAATGATCAGCGTATATCATGTAGCCGAAGAAAATACTAAAACAAGAGCTGTCCTTGACTTATGTAAAGTAAATAACAATGATTGTGAATATAAATGCGAATTTGACGATTCCACTCTCGATTTCGCTTGCATTTGTCCTCACGGACAAGTTTTGGACCCAAATAATCCTAAGAAGTGTGTATTATTGTTAGCTAATGGCAATATTTCCGAAACAAATGAAGCTGATAACGAAAACTCAAGAGAAAACGAATTTGATTGGAAAGAAAAACCTCATAGCACTCCGGAAACGACAACCGAAAATGACCCTGATATGAATTTCTCCCATATCTTTGGTCATTCTCATGCAGATGACTCAAAACCTGAGCCTGAACCTGAACCTGAACCTGCATCCCAACCCGAACCTCAACCTGAACCCCAACCTGAACCCGAACCTGAACCCCAACCTGAACCACAACCTGAACCCCAACCTGAACCCCAACCTGAACCTCAACCTGAACCTCAACCTGAACCCCAGCCAGAACCTGCACCTGAACCACAACCGGAACCTGTGTTTAGTGAACCTACGGAAATGCCACAATCTTCGGAAGAGGAAGCAAAGCTCCAACCAACAGAAGAACCAAAACCGGAATCTGAATCTACAGAAATACAACCAGAACCAACATTAGAACCTCAGCCTGAACCAGAACCTAGTTCTGATAATGAACCAAAATCTGAATTTCAACCCGAACCTGAACCAGCTGCTGAACCACAACCAGAACCTACACCCGCTGCAGAACCACAACCTGAACCTACGCCAGTTGAACCACAATCGGAACCTGAATTAACACCAGCTGCACCAAAACCAGAACCCGAACCTACATCTAAACCTGAAGCTTCAGAAGAGGCAACGGCAGTACCTGAGCCAAAACCAGAACCCCAACCAACAGCAGAGTCAAATTCTGAGCCAGAGGTAATAGCAGATCCTACACCCGAACCTGAACCAACAGCTGTAGCAAGTTTGGAACCGGAACCGACAGCTGAACCAAAATCAGAAATGGAAGTAATGCCAAACTCTGAAATAGAGAAACCTGAAACTAAAGAAGAATCTGGGGAAGTTTTTATAGCCCCACAGCTAACCACCATTAATCCAGACATGCAACAGACAACTATGTCCAATTCTGAATTAATTTCTCAGGGAGAAGAGGGAAAGCAAGATGAAATGGTTCAAACGACTGCAACTCCCAAACTTATATTAGATCATCCGACATTTGACTTGAATAGTTTAATGGGCATTCACACTACTTCAGAATCTTCCCAATCTTCACAAACTGAGAGTGACACACAAAAAAGTGATATAGAAAGTCCTTTAGCTACAACGACAATGAACATGCCAATTTCAGAGCCAAATGCAGAACTATCAGACGAATCGAAACGTGAAATGGTATCAATATTGCAAGCAAATGATCAAGGGAAAGAAAATACTACAGATGACGATTGGCTCCAAGTAGATAATGACAGCAATTTTAACGTTATTCCATCAAATATGGATACATCCTCAATTAGTAATGAAAATGCGCAATCACAAAGCGAGTTAATTGATAAATCAGAGCAGAGATCGTCAAAATCGTTTAACAATTTTCTTGCTGTAGATACTACAGATAGAACAAATGACAATGGAGATATAACATTCGATTTGATTCAGAAAAATAATGAAATGCCGCAACCTGAAAGTACCACCATGATCGAAGAACTACCACAAATACCTGTATTTGTACCATCTGGACAAAACAGCATGCAGCCTGAAGAAAACAAAGACGTTGCCGATGCTACCACAGTTAATATTTTAATGGACAAAAATGAACAAAATGAAGATGAATCTAAAGTGAATCAATTAATGATAAGCAACAATGATTATATGACTAGTACGCAGGCCATTAATGAAAACAAAGTTGTTGTAAACTCAAATGTACAAAATCCTGTATCAATCAACGAGAAAACGGAACTTCTAACAACTACAGAAGGGCAGATAAACATGCACTCATTAAGTGAACAAGTACAAAATTATGATGATGAACAGAAACTAGTTATAGCACTAGACCCTACAACATCCAAATCAATATCTGATATCAAAGATGACATGCCAAGTGAAAATTCAGATGTGACCTTTGACTCTATCAATATGCTTTATAATCGGTCCTCTAAAGCCATAACTAACGAGGAAAACAATAGTAATGATGTAACAGAATCGAATAATTCTAAAGATATGACTGAAACTACTACAGACTCTGACTGGCTTTCTGAATCAGTGACAGAAATAAATTTAGAAGATGCTATGAAAAAAGATCAAGTAGAGACTACAGAAACACCATCTTCTAAAATAGATGAAATAATGGGTAGTGGAGTTAATAAAGATGATTTTGAGCCCGATTATTTAAATAATATGGAATCTAACACGAAAAAGATGGAACAAAGTGACGAAATGTATAGTATGTCTCATGACTATGATAATGATGAAGCTAGAGTGAAACGAGTAAACAGTCAAGTGGAAAATTCTGACGAAAATGCAAGCAACAACGTGCATGATGTTGGAGCATCAAATTCTTATATAAATAAGTTCGAAACAACAACTGTAGGTCAATATATATACAAGATTGCAGAGAAAAATATAAATGAAATGAATGTTAACACTGAAAGCTCAGCACATCCAGCTCCTGTCTGGGAAGATATTGAAACAGAAAATGTAGTTCCAATTACTAACGAACCCAGAATAGAAAAAGAGCTAAAAGTAAATGATAACGTTATTACTTCAACGGCAGTGCCTCCGACAACCGTGTCTAGTGTAGGAGAAAATGATCAAAAAAATCCATCTGAAATCAACACTAACTCTCAAAATTCGACACAAATAAATAATCTTAACGTAACGATATACGAAATATCTAGTCCTAACGACAATGAATCCTTTATCACTTCTAAACCTGCGACCGTTCAAGATTTCGAGGATCACGAAACAGAAATGAATCCTTTCTTACCAGAAGTAGAAAATAATAAAAGCCTCGTGAAAAAATTACAAGAAGGCCACGATATTAATGAGCCTACAAACTTAAACGAAACACAAAACGATAACGAAGAACATAACCACGATAAGATATTTAACAATGCTGAAGCCGAAAAACCGGACGAACCCGCTGTAGTACAATCACAAGAAGTTACTACACCAGCTAATACCGACAATCAGTTGTTCACGAACAGCAATCCCCAAGTAAATTCAATAGCTACTGCCGAAGTAAATAATCCTACGACATTTGCACCAGTAAGCGAAGAACCACAAAATACAGAATCTAACAACAAAGTCGTGCCTATTTCAACATTTTTATTAGACACAGACGACTTAGACACAACAAGGAAACCGGCTGAAATTCCCAAAAACGAATTAGAAAATGAAAATTTATCTGGAAAACCTAAATCCGAAAATAACGATAATACTTTTCTAAGTGTAGTGCCAATAGAAGAAGTAAGAAAAGAAATAAAATCAGAATATGGCGGTGATAATCAAGAACTTAACTTTATAAGCGATTCACCCAAAAAAAGCGATAGAAGATTGATAGACGTAAGTAGTTTAGACACTAACGAAGCGTAGTTTATTGGTATAATAGTAACTGAACATTGGGTGATTCGAATTTCAAACAAAAATATTTTAATGTTTCAAGTTTAATGGATTTTATGATTTCGTAGTAAAATTACAGACTAAACTTACAGATGAAACATCATACATATTTTTGTAAATGTTGAATTAACTTGTTGAAAACTTTTTACGAAACACCCATCTCCTGTGATTTAAGAGTCCATAGTTTCCACATATATTTCTTGCTAAGATTCCAAATGGTTCTAAGTTTGTTAATGCTAAAGATATAAATAACTATTGATAACTTGTTTTATATTAGACTAGTCAAATTAGAAAAAGTAAATGATCACGAGGATTTTATTTATTGCTTCCACGACATATACGATACATACGCGGCCAAAAATGTATTAATCTTTTTAAATCTACATACAATCTTCATGACCGAAGATTCTTTTTTTAAATTGTTACCATAGATAAATGTATATTTTATAATTTTAATCCCGTTTCATAAAAATGACATGCTTGGGTCTCATAGAAAATGTACATAAAATAAGTAAAAATATTATATATTAAAGATAACACGAGATATTTCAATATAGTAGGTTAAAAAAAAGACTTATTATATGTATATTGTCTATGGCAACATATTTTGAAATTTTTTAAACTGTATAATTGTAACATAGAATAAAAAAGTAAACTATAATAAGAATGACATAATCAATGCCCTATTGTGATAGTTGAAGATGTGGCATTCAATATTACTTAGTGATATTATACAGAAGTGAATGTCTGATTGTAAAATAATTTTTATTGTAGTTCTTGTTAACTAAGATATATTTTGTATAATATGGTTGAAACTGTAAAGAAGTATGTTGTAAATAAATATAACGTTAATAATAACACTCTTTTTATTTCTACGTACCACTTTTGAATAATGTAAGATTTATTAAAACAACACTTTGAAAAATCATATAAATTTCATTGTGATACTTTAAACTGAAGGTAAAAAATATTCATAAAATCAGAAGAAAATGAAACAGTTTACGTTGAATATATTGTAAATAAATTTATTATAATGTATAAAAAAATACTTTTCATAAAAAATCACAGATAATATATACTTAACTACGAAGACACATTCGGTTGGGGTGTTATTTCATCGATTTCTTGCTCAATTTGATCGTCCATCGCCATTTTAGCGCATAAGCATTCCTCGCTTATATCACCACTTCCGCTCACTATACATCTACCCAACGCTGCTTTACAGCCGTAAGCACTCAAATCACCATTTTCTTTATTCCCAATAAAATCTAAATCAAAATCGAATGTATCTTTAATTTTTATGGCACCATCATTTGTCAGTTGTATTGTAATATTATCTCTTTCAGTTTTGGAACATTCACAGCCTTCACACATACTGTTGTTAGCCACTACTGGTTGGTTTAACATAATATCACAAATTTTCACTTTATTTGATTTGTTTAGTTCAAAACTATCACCTTCTATAACGGATTGGTTTAGTATATTATCATAAATTTTCATTTTATTCAATTTACTTGATTCAAAATTATCATTTGGTAGCATGGAATCATAGAAATGGTTGACTTCATTGATTTGGGCACACAAGCAGTTTGTGTCTCCATCAGCTATGCATTTTCCTAGAACTGATTTACAATTGTTGAAAATATCAATATTATTGTTGTTTGATTCATTGTCATCTTTTATTTCTTTAGTTATTTCCTCAAATGTTTTTTCTTTACATTTTTCTTTGTGAGGTGTAACACTTTGTATTTCATCTTTATTATCACACGATGTCTCTGAAATATTTTACAAAATGAATACATGCATTTTTTATATATATCATAGCGTAATTGTGATTTTGGTTGGAAATATTAATATTAATCTATGATAAATATTCCTGCATTAATCAAACTTTCACAACATTGTATTTAACTCAGAAATACAAAATACAAATTATCGGAATAAATGATATTTCTTAACGACTGTTATGAAAATATAATTTAATGATATTGTTGTCCATTTAACCTGAAACACAAAATGTCCTCAGAACCCTGGCCAAGTAAATGAATTATTTTTAATTTCTTGCTCTGGTAAGATAAAGTGCGAAGTAACTACGAATTTGGGAGGAAAGCAGAGAAATGGAGTGTATTATCGCTACAACTGCTATATGGAAAATAAATCCTGAGACTAAAAACACAAAGATAATATTTATCATTGAACCACTTGTATAATAGATATTTTTTAATTATGTACTAAGAGTAATGTATAAGTCCAATATGATGATGAGGTTCAACAGCCACTGATGTAATTATTCTAATACTTTTCGAATCTGATTAGAGAAATCAGTATTGGGTTAGATAAAAAGTGAGAAACGGGGTTTTATATATCTAATTTCACACTACCTACCCTGCATGATGGGGCCTATATAAATTAACAAATTATCAAAAGGTATATAACTTACCTTTTGATATATAACTTACCTTTAAAAGAATTTTCGGGAATATTGCAAATAATATATGTAGAAATATTTCCTTCAGATTTGTTTTCTATAAAATACAAGAATAAAAATTATAAATTTAATCAGGTATTAGGATAATTACAGACAGTTCTCATTAAACGTTTTTCTAATTTTTAAAAGTTAAATAACACTTGGCGTGTTAATAAAAAAGTGTGTCAATTAAAGTGTATTATTAATTATCGCTTATATATTTTTTTGAGTTAATCTGAGCAGAGAAAACTTAGGCCCGTATTTATAAATCGAACTCAAATCTGAGATCGATCTTGAGATGTAGATTTCAATCATATATGATATATCTATAATATAGATTGCAAGATAAGTGGTGGAACTTAGTTCCGCGAAAATAGCGACAGAACCCATAACTGTAGCTGTGCACCCGGCGCTGTCCTATTACACCACGGCACGGTTTACGTTATTATTAAAACAATATACAATTACTTTGAGAATGAGTCACTAAATGACGTTTTCTGGCATATTCTGTAGCAAACTTCTTATTACAATCTGTTACTGTACAAGGTAGCAGGTGTCCTGACTCATGACTCTTAGAGTGTGACTTCAAATGATGAGCCTGGATGAAACCTGAAAATGAAATCAAATTATAATATTTATTATTATTTTTCATTGGAGACGATAGTAAGCGCGATAATTGTTGGTACGATTGGATCTCGGGGGAGTGAAATATTTAATGTTTTTTCGCTCACGTGAGGAAGTAAAACGCGGCGTTAAGTTACGTCAATCAACACGAAATGCTTCAAGAATACAAAGAAAATTGGGAGTGTCTTAATGAGACACGGAGTGTTTTAACAACAGGTTACCAGGTTCCCTCTGCCTACTCTGCTATGTGCGGGTTGAAGCTAAAAAAATATCCTTCTATAATATTATAAATGTAAAAGTTTGCGAAGATGTATGTTTGTTTCACTTTCACGCAAAAACTACTGAACAGATTAAGATGAAATGTTACAGCAATACAGCTTATACTTCATAAAACACATACTACATTCATGCAGGGATTTTGTATAATTCAGTTATAAATTATAATATGACAATTGTTATATGTACAATTGTTACAAAGTCCAATATTCGAATATCAATCAAAGAATG
>DVQM01001223.1:0-12756 GCA_018231645.1 Heliconius ricini | reverse complement strand
ATATATATATATATATAAAAGTACATGTTCCTGACTGACTGAGGTAAGATGCACGCACAGCCGTAACCTCTGTACGTAGAAACGTGAACAGATGTTTATTTTCATAATCTGGACGTCCACTAAGAAGAGATTTTAAAAAGAAAATATATGTTTTGTTTTTTAGAATTCACCCCTAAGGGTGCAAATATGCGGGCGAAGCTGCGCGCACCCACTAGTCATATATAATTCTTAAAAACTAGTTTTATTAAAAAACAGATTCATGCAGAATTGTGCAATGGGATCTTGACCTAACAGCCCCAAGCTACTTTTTTAAGTACTGTTCTAGGTTAAAATTATTTAAGATTTAATCTTTAATAAAATAATTCAAAAGTTTACTTAAAGCAAGTTAATTTAATTCGCAAAATATAAAGGCATTTTCTAATGAATATTAATGAATAAATATCTATTATTTAGATAGCTTTTTTTTTTGTTATTCAAATACAGTTCATTGAATATAAAAAAGAAATTGTTAAATATTCCGTCTGTAGCAACAGATATAATATCACCGATATTTTAGCTAAATATCTGAATTTTGCAGGAAATGTATTAAGCAATCAGCGTAGAGCTCTATAAGTATATAGATGGATGAATTTAATAACTATTATACTCTATTCATTTTGGCATGATACAAAATGTAAACAAAGAAATATTATTTCTAAAACTTTTATGTAACTCATTAATTTTGATTTAATTTGGCCCAGGCTTACTCATATTTTAAATTTTGAAAAATTATATATAACAAGAATCAAAATAATCAGAAAACAATTTTACAGTTAGTAAAACAAGAAATTTAATTAAAACAACAAAAGCAAGAACGGAATCACAGTATAGTCAACAGTAGGTCACACAGGAATCAGAACGGAGTCACAGTAGGTCACAAGTCTTATGAGAAGGTTGACCAATACTAAAAGTGGCGCATGTAATCTGACCATTGACAAAACATCACATTTTAATGTAAAATGTCCTCACTAACTGTGCTTTGGAGATAGCAGTTTATTTTTTAATATTATAATGCATCTTAAGTTTGAAAACAAGTTGGCTTTAGGGTGTTTTTTTGCATATCAAAATAATTTATGGTATTTATAATCCCGTCCCGTGGTAAATAGAAACATTTTTATATTTCAAACTTGTTTTTACAATGTTTTCTAGCTTGCTTTAAATGAAAACAATCTTTATTGGAGTGAAAATTATTTAGTAAACAATGCAATTTTATAAAATTTGAAAGTATAATTATAAAAATAATTTCATTACGATAAATGAAGATCGTAATTATTATTAAACTAATAAGTTCTATAGAAATTGTTCAATAATATTATTTACATCCATAAATATGTTGTTTTTACTTATACTGTTAGCGAACTCGTGTAACAGAGGGTTGATGTGGGTGAAAAAGACTATAAAAGCAGTGGAATTGTGTCAATCAGGGACCCCGCCCGGTGACGCTGTCAAGACCAATCCAGGTCAACAGCAATAAAGCCAATTTGTAAAAGTCGATCGGGGGCAGTTGCTTGTGGGCAATGGCCTTTATCCAAAGTACGTTTGATGTAAAACGGCCAAAAAAAAGGTCAATTAATTATTTATTTATCCATTTATTTGAGTTTTAGACCAAGCTTTTAACGGTGCAAGATGTCAATATAAAATGTTTTTTTAATAGAAGAATGTCACTATAATCAAAGAGATTGTTTTAATTCTTCAGAATAACTATATGTAATTTACGAATATACTAATTTGTACTTTTATTACATTATTCGAACAATTAAAATTCTAAAGTTATTAAAAAAAGATTTCTTACACTACATGGAATAATCTATGTAAAGCAAGACTATGCCTGCCTCGATTGGGCACACTCAATTTTTGGACTAAAAATCGGGACGACCCGCCAAAATCGCGACATCTGGCAACGCTGATAGGGTACGAGTTTTTATAAGTAAAATGTGAGATACTAAATATAAGACTCATTATTTGAAACATGCAAAAATATCTAAAATACATAAAACTACCATTAACTTAGCCAGTGCGACTGTTCGCGAGACAGGTTGTGGGTGATTATTAAATATTTCAGTGCTTCGCACTTGATGCAATGAAATATTTAATATTTAAATTTATTATTATTTTGTTTTATTTGAAAGCTAGTGCTTTCCGTGTGATCTATTTTTTTGGTCCATTTCTGACAATGGTATCTATGAGAAAATCACACAAGTCTTAAATTCGCATTATTAGCGAATAACTCAATATCACGCTCATTCCGATGATTTTTTTTTATTTCAAAGGATATTTAAAAGACTTAATAATTTTGATGTCGGTGTCAAGCTTCTGCTACAACAGCCTTACTACAATATCGAATTACTAAGCTTGTTTTACTTGGCTTCAAAATTATAAAATGTTTTTTTAACAAAATCAAAGTATGTTTTACATTATATAAAGTGTTTTACTTTTTAGTTAGTTGTTTGAAATCGGGTTTTTTTTGTTAAAAATTAATTTCTTACACAAAATGTTCAAAAATCACAAAATAAAAGAGTTGAAAACGTAAAAATAATAAACGACAAGCAATAATTTTTATTTAGATAAATTTTATAATTTATTAAATTAAATAACATAAACAAATTAAAAAGAAAATTATATAATAGGAACCATAAGTAAAATAAGTGGGAAACAGAGTGTCTTAACTCCTACTGTGTGGGATATAGCGTGAAGCTAATTAATAAGAAAAATAAATATAGTAATGAATAAACTTCAAAGAAAAACATTCCTTTTACTTTTCAAAAAGTTATTTAAGGAGAAGATCAATTTTTAATTGTTGGGGATGTCTTAATAAATATTGATCTTGTTATATACCTAAAGAGCAGAACTTGATGTTATACAAATCATTATCTTTAATCATCGAATTATATAGAAATGTCAGTAGCGTCAGTCCTACAGGAAACTTACACCGGCTGGCATTAAAGCCCACATACTATTTTCATAGTCTTAGATTGAATAGTAAGCTTTGCTTTATATATTTTTTACTTTAATTTTAAATTGTTCAAGTCTAAAATCAATTGTGAAATTTTATGAAATATGTACAATATATCTTACAAATTTTAGTAACTTTTTGAAGAAAAAAACTAGAAGTAGTCAGTTGCTAAATGCAGGACATAGTGAAGCTGAAAAAGATGTATTATAAAAAAGCTCAAGCAGCACACATCTACATTAAAGCACTCACCCATTCATTGAAATCTGAAATTATCAAAAATAATTAGCTTTCTAATTTAGGCCTTTACTAATAAAATCTTAGACATAAGAATGTATTGATAATTCACTCACTTCGAGAATTCTTTTTTAACTACTTTATTATTTATTCCAGAGATAAAAATCCCACTTTTCCTCGCCCAAGACTAATAAATAAATAAATAAGATTGAGACCCAAAGTTTCCACAAATCTGATAAACCAGTAATTATGTAACAATTTTATTAAATAACTTACTTAATATTGTTTTAACATTTTTATTTATGAACTTTATTTATGAACTGTTAAATATTAAAAAAAAACATTAAATGTTAAGAGATATTTGCCTAAATACTATAGTGAAAACTGTATTAAAATCGATTAAAACGTTTCGGACGAGCCGATAAAAAATTATAACTATCATTGTAGGGGGTTCTAACATATCAAATTAATGGAGAAATAATAGATTATCTCATAAATCTTCAATGTAGACACCAATCAGTTAGTACTTACTTGTTTTAATATATGTATAGATTAAACAAAATAGTTACACAAGTAACATAAAATTGTGTAAATCCAACAAATTCTTAATGTAATAAAAGCTATAATGCAATTTAATTACTCTTTCAATAGGTTATATTATTTTTACATTAGATTTTAAAGATATAAAATGTAACAATTTTTTTTGTTAAAATTACAAGAACTTAAGCTTAAAATAATACAATACAACATTAAATTTATGAATTGGAATTTTCAATACATTGGATGTATAAATTGGGTGTATAAATACTGACCATTGCCGGTAAAATCTGACGAATAAAAGTCCATATCCTAAATAAGCTTGAATTTTAGCTTAGACACTACTCATTTATAAATCATTTGATAAAATGCTAAGCGTTTACAATTAATATTAAATAATAGAAGTAAAATGGCTTTTCAGTTTAAAATTGAAATATTTAGCTGCATTATACAGATTATAACAAGTAAACAAATCGATGTGTTTTTATTTACAATGTTGCCAGATTTTTTTTTGTGGCAGTTCTTCGAAACGCACAAATATAATTTCCTTATATTTACTCATTAATATTTTCTAAAACTATTTGTAATTCCAAAAGAGTGTCAAGAGCAAATTTTATCGTCGTTTTGCGTAGAAGATTAATAAAATGTTTAAAAGGATATTAATATAAACATGGACAAGCACCCGTACAATCAAAAAATATATTCAATTACTATTTTTGGACAAAGGCCAGTCGTGGCGCAAAGTGAAATGAAATATTTACTTAAATTTGTATTTCCATGTCTTCGCTCTGGTGTCGAGGCTAAACGCGTCGTTGAGTTCTGCCCCTTAACACGCAATGCTTCCAAAATTCGCCAGAAAGTGGGGAATGGAGGTAGATTCTCTCTGCCCGCCCTACTGTGTATGGGATACAGCGTGAAGCAGATCGGTTCTTTTTTTAGGGCAAAAAATAAAGACGTTCCGGGTGTTGATAGCCGTTACTCAACACCACGTATTAACTGTTTATCATTTATGTATTTACTGTACAATACATACTTAGTTAAATTTATAACTTACTGGCTGTTATTGTTTTTTATTATTAATAAAAAAATATATATGAATAAATATGACAACTCCTTGTTTTTAAGGTAGGATTTTTCTAAGAATTTCTATTTTTTTAATTAAAATAGAGTCCTTGTTGTGTTATATAACAAAAGCGGCATTAATAGGATTACCTTTATATATAATTCACTACGTGGCTATGTGATATTGATAGACAGCACGAGCGTCCCCCCGGGGCTCGATCTTACTTGCGGCCGTATACGGTGTTGAACTATTTAAATTTTACATATTCTATATATCTCAAATAAATCGGACAAGTATATCCGGAGATCTTAGCGTTTAAACAAACACTTCCAATCAGTTTCACCCTGTATCCTGCACACAGCAGAGTAGAAAGAAGGAATCTAGTGCTAAGACAATTCGTTCCCCACTTTCCACAGTTTCGGAGGCATTGCGTGTTGGTTGGCGGAACTCAACGCCGTGCTTTACCTCGACACCAGAGTGAAGAAATATAAATATAAATTGTAAATAAATATTAAATTTCCTCGAGTGGGGATCGAACCCACAACTAGTCGATTTTACAGTCACACAGCAAACTTCCAATTTATTATATTATTATAGATTTCATAATTGATATGTCGCTCAATAGAGAGAGAAGCTCGGACAGAGGCGGTGGGAGCTAATGTGCATTTTAAAGAGTACCCCTAAACAGTCCTCAGGCAGTGCTCTGAACCCTGGCACACACGCACCGTTATTCCAGGGAATGCTAAAAAGTCTTACTCTTTTCTGAGTGTAAATTAATGCTTTTAAAAAGTTCGAAAGTTAGTTTCCCTCTATTGCAGTTTCTGTTAACGGTCGTGTAAACTGAACTGGTGGTAACTATAAAAATTTGAGATTTTATGTTTTTCTATCACAAAGTATTCAGTGCACGGCGGGATTGGCAGAGGGAACCTAACCTAAAACACCGCGTTAAGTTTAATTGTTTTCATTACCACAATTGGGAATCAAAGACGAAATGGTTGCGTTTACAGTCAGACGTTTTACGGTGTACACACGCCACAGCGTCCTCTATATAAAATATTTAAATTTATAAAATCAATGGTATTAGATGACAAAAATAAAAAAAAAAACAAAATAAAAAAATATAAATCTATTTGAGTATTATCTATAATCTTTGGTAAAACATAAAAATGATTAACATTATGGACACAACAAATGTGGTTTATGTACAAGAAACTATATAGAAGAAATATTAAACGCATTTTTATAGTATCAAAATATAAGAAAAAGAAGCTAATACTTATTTAGAAAACGTATAAAATTTTTAACGTAGTGGGATTCGGACCCGCGCATTCTACAAATTACTAACAATATAAATAAGTTATAACAAGTGTATGAAAATTTCGACGTAGCTTGATGAGAACTATAAAGCTCAGTGGTCAGAGCGCCTAGTCGGTTTCCAGGAGGCGCGCTTTCGAGTCCCGCTACATTAAAATTTTTATGTTTTCAAAATAAGTGTTCATCTTACCTAAGTGTGGAATAACACATTAAAAATTGTTAAAAGTAGGTATATATGTAAGTATATATGATGTTGTGAGTTTGACACAGTGGCACAATTGTATCCTGCCTAATAATAATCTTAAAACAAAATATTATATTTAAGTTACTTTCTGAATGTAAGTAACTTAAATATAATCATTTGTTTACATTTTTTAGAATTTAGATAGATAAAACACAGTGAGTAAATAGTGACATGTCATTGTAGGTCTAAATTGTAGATCTAAAGCTAATTATGAATAAGATACATTATTATTTCTCTATTCTCCAAATTGATGGCTTTTCACATCTCCCATTATCTGGGCATAATCTGTTAAAAGTAGTTGCAGGTTCAAACCCAATAATTTCTCGTTCTTCATAGATCCTAAATGTAAATGTACTATCATGGGTGCCTATAAAAAAAGCAGCATGTGAACTAATAATTTGATCTATTATTGCAATTCCACCATCTCCATATTTAAGAAAATCTTTTTCTGTAGGTAAATAAAGATGTACCTTGAAGTTCATGTTTTCTAATAGTTTTACTAAGCTTTTACGCTCATATTTTTCTGCATCAGTAGCTATAAATATATCTATTATATCTGGTGTTAGTGTTTTAATCGTATTGTTGATTTGTTTTGCTGTTCCTTGAACTGAAGGTACTTCTTTCCTCCTAGATCTAGCAAAATCCTGTCTACGCCAATGTACACTAATGTAATTGTTACATTTTTCTTTATGGCAGTTTAGATTATTTTCAATATAATTCTTAGATTTGGCTGTAAGAATTTTATTATATTTCATACTTTTCCTGCAATCCCAGAAGTTTTTGTCGCCATATCTGTCATGCAAAGGTATTTCTCCATTATCAAACATAATGAATTTGTCATTTGGATGTAACATAACAATTTCCCATAATTTAGATATTCTTCCTTGAAATTTAATGCAAACTACTTCACCTACTGTTATATTATTATAATCCCAATAATATCCATTGTATTTACAGTTTTTATTTACCTCCCATTTGTCAACAAATTCGCCATTAGGTCCAAAAGGGTCTTCAAAGTTCTGTAAAACGTATACTCTGTCTATATGAAACTTTTTAGTATCCGTTTTTTGAAACATTTCATATAAATCAAGAACAGGGGCAAAACGTCTCATGGAATCTAAATCGAAGAATTTACCCCATGGCATAGGCTTACTCATATAACCATCGTTTTTCCAATGGAATAGATTGTACCAAGGAGGTAGTACTAAGTTCCAATTTCTTTGATTTTCGTTTTTCCGAGCTTCAGCTACCATTATAGCGAATCTCATGTACACATCGCGTCTTAAATTAAAACCTTCTGGTGGATTTACATCAAATATCAGATATTTTTCGTTATTTTCTTCTGAACAACTGTTTTTTGTATCGCAATAACCATTTGTTATGCCCTCCTCTATTGTATTCGCTAAAGCAGAACAGCAAATGAATGAACTGTAAATTAACAATCTTATAATACCACAGCCAGAATTACACATTTCGTGTGAATATTTATAAAAGCAAAAAATATGTTTGTACTTTCTTTTAATTCCAATTTAAAATTGAATCGCCCTCCACTCTCCAGTTAAAATCTTCTTTTCGTTTTATTGAATGAAAACTGAAAAGCTTCAGATGTTGCTAGTATATTATAAACTATATTCTACTTTTGTTTGTTACTGTAATATAACTAAATGTTTCGCCTTAGAAAAAAATATAATATTTGAACACTTGGCTACAGTTAAGCTACATATTTACAGCCGCAATATTTTTTTGCAATAACAAAACTAAAACTTTTTGTACCACTTTAAATTTAAAATATCTAAAAAACATTTACAATATCGAAATATCTTACAAAAATTTAATTGATTAAGATAAAATTTATATTTAGGTTAATACACAATGCGTACAGAATTCCCAGGTTCTATCTGCCTATTCTACTATGTGTGGGATACAGCGTGTCGCTAAAATATGAAACAATATTAATAATTAAAGAATATGGCAACATTCACTCTGATGTCACTCTCGAAAGTAGTCCGTATGAAATCTATCATCTAATATAAAATAAATCCCGAAAAATACAACAAAAACAAGTAATTAAACTATATATTTATAAAAAATGGAACTCAACGACGTCATTGTGAACCAACCAGTCGTGATAGACAATGTAAATATACTTATATTTCATATTTACCGATCGATTTTTTGTCGTATTGGCTTTAACATTTTCCACTATTCTTTCATTCTATTAAGTGATATAAGATAAAATTATTATAAAATCTTAAAGAAAAGTAAAATTCTTATTTATTATTTGATAAGTAAATAGTTTAAGGTGTAAACATATAGTAATTTATATGTAAAATGAGTCATATATTTTTTATGAATAATTTGCATCTGGCACCGTTGTCTTGTTAACAGGGCTCAGGTGTGATCAAAGCTGGATTCGCTGGTGATCAAATACCAAAATGCAGGTTTCCCAACTAGTGAGTATTATAACTTTTAATGGAATTATAATACCTCTACAGCATTTGCAGGAAACACTCTATTATTCACTTTCTGCTGCAGTGCTTCTAGGCATTGGCCTCAGTGCTTTACTTTGAAACTAGAGTAAAGAAATAAAAATATTAAAAAACTCATTCAGCCCAAAGGACTAACCTAAAGTGTAAACCACAACCATTGTGTTTACAGTCATATATTTCTGTTACTACGCCACAATGGCCTTATACATTATATGTGATAACTTTTGACAGTTACGGAGAACAGACTGTCTGTTTTGCCCATGCAACACAGCAGGGTAAGTGTACATTGTGAATCTATAAAAAATGTATCACAGTGGGAGCATCTAACATTAAACATGTCTGTAGTCCCAAAAGTTCCAATCCCCACTTAGGTAAATTATACTCTGTACAAATTTAATTTATATATGCAGAGTAACTAGCTGTTACAGTGTTGTGCTACCACTCAACATGTAATGCCTAAAGTGGTAAACATAAGTGTTAATGGGAAATAAAGTGTATTAACACTACATTCCCTGTTTCCCTCCACCTAACGTCTATGTGTAGGTTACAGCGTGAAGTTAAAAAAATACAGAGAGAACCTAGTGTTACAACATTCTGTTCCCTACCCTCCATCTAATTTTTAAAACAGCTTTGATCATTTTTTTTTTCCGCTTTGTCTAGTTACCAAAGTGCAAAAGTGAATAAAATTCAGATTGGAAATTACTCCCACGAGCACCATGATAGTTTATTTTTTTCTCAAACTTATTTGTTTGTTTTACTTATAATATAGCATTGGTTGACCAATATGCATTCAAGTAATGTCCAGTGTACTAAAAGCCAAACTATTCATAGGTCCATGAGCTGTGGATCACAAATACCTATTAAGTTGTTGTGAGGAAATAAAAAAAAATGCCCCTGAGTAGTAATTGAACTTGAAAAAATATATATCAATAGTAGTAATTATACATACATATATGTTTTTTATTACAGCATCGGACGTCCAAAACACATCCGTGTAATGGCAGGAGCACTAGAAGGGGAATTATTTGTAGGTCCACGAGCCGAGGAACACAGAGGCTTGTTGAGCATCAAATATCCAATGGAACACGGTATAGTGACTGATTGGAACGACATGGAGAGAGTGTGGAATTATATTTATAGTAAGGTTGGTTGACTTTTTGTTTTTATTTTTTAGATTGGTGTTTTTTGTGATTATCAAATGGTTTTGTGTATTAAATAGCGGAATTTTACGCCTTTTTTACCCGAGCAAAGAAACAAACATAATTCATTAATCTATTCTTGATTGAATCCCAACAATATCCCAATAATACATGTGTCTTATATATAACGGTACATCGTGGTGAAAGCGCATAGTAAATCTCGACGGATGTCACTTTGATTTCCATTCAGGGGAATGGAATATTTCATATTTTCGTATTTCTTATTCCAGTAAAGACTCAACACGCGAACCCTCTATAGAGCGGTGAACGAAAGTGTCTCAATGGAAATGGAGTGTTTTTATACTATTTTCACGCATTCTCTCTGCCCTGCTATGTGCGAGATACAGCGTGAAGCTGAAACAAATTATAATATTAACTGTACTGTTAGTTTTCCTTTAGAAATAAAGTAAATTGATACTTTTATACTAATATTATTAAACTAAATAGCTTAAAGTCACAAATCTGGGGAAGTACTTGTGCAAATAGATAAATTCTTTTTATATTATACAGTCTATTTATCGAGGAAGGCTGTAGGTTGTTACAACACGTCGATCGTTCTAATGTAACCCACTGTACCTGCGGTTGGAGTTACCTCGCGCACTTTGTAAATTTCACGTACCATTTGTATTATTTCCTATTCCATTTGATCGTACAGATCGTACAAACGTACAGTTAGAGGCTGGTTTATTTATATTTTATTTCCATTTTACAGGATCAACTGTCGACGTTTTCGGAGGAACATCCAGTTCTTTTGACCGAGGCGCCATTGAACCCCAGAAGGAATAGAGAGAAAGCAGCTGAAGTGTTCTTTGAAACTTTTAATGTGCCAGCCTTGTTCTTATCGATGCAGGCCGTTTTGAGCTTGTGAGTATCTATTAATATTGAATGAATGAACGCTGCTCCATGCGCTTCTAGTCGCACGCTTGTGGTCCTGCCCAACGACTGGCCTCTAAAACTTATTTTATTTCTTTTTAATATTACAGATACGCAACAGGTCGTACGACTGGGGTAGTTTTGGACTCAGGGGATGGGGTCACACATTCGGTTCCCATTTACGAAGGTTTCGCAATGCCGCACAGTATTATGAGAGTTGATGTGGCTGGCAGAGATGTTACACGGTATTTGAGGTGAGTTTGGGTGAAACCTGCTTTATTTATTTAACTATCTCCTTATGACTTAATTTATAGTTAAATAAATGGGGAAGATAGTTTAATAGTTTAAACATGGTTTTTGGACTTAAACTTAAACTCTACTTTTAATGTTTGTTAAATCAATGTTTTGACTGGCCTTTTCTCTTACCGCCGAATCCTTGAGGTATAGATTGACGTAACTCAATGTCACGCTTTCGTTTATTGCTAGAGCAAGGAAATGAAAACATTAAATATATCAGTCCCTCCACTAGCGATTGAACTCACAACCGTCAAATTTACAGTCATACTCTTGTGCCCCTGCGTCACGACGGCCTCTCGCACGTTTATTGTTTTAAGTCTCGCCTTATTAACAACATCCTTCTGATATCAAAGCCTACGACGTTTTTTAATACGATTTAGATGGCTGGTAGAGAATGCTATTTAGCGTTAAGTCCGCCTTTTGTACATTTTTCTTTGTAATTTGTGCAATAAAGTATATATAAATAAATTTAAATAGGTCGAGGTATTAGCGAACGAACGAACAAACTAAGTAATTAAATCTAAGCAACTGACTTACACATACTTTTAATTGTTACATTCTCGCGAAACTTATATGTAGATTACAGAAAAGTACGGTAAAGTTGGAAGATGGCTGATGGAACCTTGGATTGCCTTCTATTGTTTAATAGAATATATCGAGCTTGTGATCATTACATCCGTATTACTCATTTCTTATAAGCATAGATGTGTGCTAATAAATCAGCGTGCTTTTTATAAATTATTTAAAAATCTTCCAGACTTCTCCTCCGTAAAGAGGGTGTGAATCTGCGTACCTCCGCCGAACTGGAAATAGTCAAAGCTATAAAAGAGAGAGCATGCTATCTCTCTCCCAACCCGCTGAAAGAGGAGACTTTGGACTCTGAGAGGGCTCAGTATAGTCTCCCTGATGGGACTCAACTTGAGGTTAGTTTATGTTTTCACCGTTTTTTAAGGTTCACTTTATTTTCACTAGCTAGACATACGTCTAGCTGTTAAGACACATTTTTCAAGAACTCATAGAAATATCGGGGTGAAACTGTTATCAAATACTCAGGTTGTCAAATTGTTGTTTAAAATGTATGAAGAGGTATTAAGCGTTTCCCCACCTTTATTTCATACTTTGTTCTCCATTATTTTTTCAGATCGGCCCAGCGCGATTTAGAGCACCAGAAGTGCTATTTAGACCAGATCTGATTGGAGAAGAGTGTGAAGGTAAAATTTGTTCTTTTTTTTAAATCGTAATTCCTATAGGATTATTGGTCGTCCGTCCATCTTCATATTTTGTATTTACCTAAAATTAATATCAAATACTGAAATGACCTGACTTTTTCAAATTAATTTCAGTAAAATCAGTCAGCTTTTAAGTCAATACAATCAAAATATATGCGCATTTATGCTTAGTCGTAATCCATAAGGTATTCCCGTAGTCGTACAATTATGAAATTTGGCAAGAAGTGAGAACTTGAATTCGAATATAAATTGTAATGTAATATGAATATAATTTATATATATATA
>DVQM01001222.1:0-12757 GCA_018231645.1 Heliconius ricini | reverse complement strand
AAGCTTAATATCACAAGCACTAGCAATTTTATTGTAAATAAATAATTCTATGTAATAAATTTCGTTCAAACGAACATAACAAGAGGTGAAACTATGCTTGACACAGATACTGTATCTGTACCTGAATATTACATTATATTTACCCTCTGACATGTGGGTTTAACGCCTATCCAATTTGTATGACCAACTAACCAAAGGTTAAACGACAGTTAAGCCAATAATGCGTGTTATTAAGCTGTTAGTTGTATTTTATAGTTGACAAAAGCTTGTCATTTAGTGAAGAGACAAGTGATAAATATATGAATATATTTTTTTAGCTTCACGCTGTATCCCGCTATATCATGTCTTTTCATGATTAAAATTATGAAACAAAATCAGAAGGTTTCCATGATTTTCAAGTTACTTACGATATTTCATTATGAAAAGTAACAGGTATATTTTTTTAATATTCTTATAAAACAATAAAGTAGGCATTTATATGCTGAGGCCAGTCGTGGCGAAGTGGCACAAAGTGTGATTTTAAAACCGACTGGTTGTGGGTTCGATCCAGGCAGAGGGAACCTAGTGTTAAGACACTCCGTTCCCCACTTTCTGCCAAATTTTGAGGATCAAACCCACAACTAATCGGTTTCACAGTCAACACTTTGTGCCACTAAGCCACGACTGGACTCAGTTTTTTTATTAACTTACATATGTGATATGGACAGTTTAGGGCCATTTATAACATGTTTCCTTACGGGATACAGCGTGAAGCTAAAAAATTAAAAAATATAAGATCTACAAAACAAAACAAGTGTAGAGTACACTTAATTCCATTGTTTAAACCTCTTATACTCTAATATTTTCCGTTTTGTTACAGGCTGTACGTACTCAAAACTATAATCATCGTCTGCAGTCATTTTTTTTCAGTACAATTAATCAAATTTAAGTATAATATTAATACAAAACGCGGTGTTGAATTACTCCATTCAACGCACAGTCTCTCTTTAAAAAAAAACAAGTATAACCTAAACGAATTTTTCATACATTTTATCTTTGCTATAATTACAAGCTTAAGTAATGATAAGAAAATTAGCTTTGTGTTTCATCTCACATATTATAACAGACAGACTGAACCCAGTGTTAAAATACTTCGTTCCCCTCTTTCTGGAAATTTTCGAGATATTACCTTTTGAATCACGGAATTTAACGCCACGTTTCTTTTATATGTATATAAATATTTTCAACTTTCCTAAACGAAAAACAAAAACGAAAAGTTTCTCATGTACATTTTAATAATACAACATAGAAATTACAAGGGTTTGATAAACTGCGATGGACATGACATAACCGTATTAACTCCTTGCCCTTTGGTTACGGGACCGTAAAAAGGGTACAACTTTGTCAAACGCTCCTTCTGATCTGTTACTTAGTGATATACTTTTTACCCTATGTTGGCATTTTTGAGTGATAAAGATAGAATTTCAAAATAGAGGTCAATTTTTTATTTGTTTTTTTAAGGCCACAGCTGTAGTTTTTGCCGTATTATCAAATCTTATAAGGTATGTATCGTGGATCTACAGTTACAAAATTTGGGATGAAGTAAGAACTTGCAATGCAAATAAGGGAAAAAAACTAAAATCCGATAAATCTGATTTGCGGAGTTCCGCCACTCAGCACGCAATGCCTCTAGAATTCGGCGGAACATGGGGAACGGAGTGTCTTAATACTAAGTTCCCTCTACCTATCCTGGTGTGTGCGGGACACAGCGTGAAGTTGATTTATTTTTATTTTTTTTTAAATCCTATAAATGGAATTTAATAGATGTTTCATAGAAAAAAATCATTATACACTTATATTCCATATCATCCATAAACAAAAATAACTATATAGTTATAATTAATTTCGTATAATATGCAGGTGTAAAAAGTGTGCACAACATATGCTACGCTTGCAAACCCAAATTTGTCAACTTTTTAAAAGTCAAAATAGACTATATAATAAAAAACCGTCGAGTTACATAGGCAATGTCCAGAAACAACGACAGAGTAGAGTTCCGCCAACATCTGAATATCGTGTACTAAATCTATTAAGACCGTGGGCTGGTGGCACAACAGCTTAACTGTAAACACGACGGTTGTGGGTTCGATTCTCACTCAAAGAAATGAAATTTTTAAAATTTTCTTTTACTCGCTCTGGTAACAAGTCGGAGTGAGGTGTAAGTTGGAAACAGAAGTATCTTAATGTGTATGAATTGTCTTAGATCTTCATTTACCAAGTTCCAGTAGTTCCCTCCGCCGAGACCCTGTTATGTGCGGGATGCTAAAAAAATAGATATCTTCTATCTCTCTATATCTTTATTGCATACATAGAGGAAATATAACATTTAACAAGAGAAATAGCTCAAGTTTAACTAACATAAGCTTACAAAACAATGCTTACTAAATCAATATACCAATATTTATTACGTTGTATAAGAACCTATAATAATTTTCTTCAGTCAACCATATTTTTTTATCACAAAATACTCAATGGAGCTACCGATGATCTCTTAAGCTCTTAAGTATGACAGATGACTTTCTCAAAAACTTTATTTTTCCTGTTATTTTTATACCACAATAATTATTCGTACGATGAACTAACGAGAAAACCAAAGCATATGTATTAAATTTGAAATGCCATGTTTTTGGATTTTTATTCAAAGTCTGATATGGTACATAGAGTGATAGAGGCCTTCGTAGCAAAGGCACAGCGTGTGACTTTTGTGGGTTGGGACGGACACCTGTGGGTTCGATTCGAGGAAATTAATTATTTTAGTTGAATTGTCTCCAAAATTATATGTCTCGATAATTGGGTGGAAAATGGGGAACGGGGTGTCTAACATTAGGTTCGTTTTGGCTACACTACTATTTGAGGACACCGTGTGAAGGTAAAGAGATGAATGTTCATTGTTATACAGATGTTTCTATTAGTTTATAATATTATTATTTATATACATAACGTTTGAATACAAAAAAAAAGTTGTAGTATATTATTTTAAGACAAAAAATAATTAAAAGAGGTACCTGAAAGAGGTATGTAGAGACCGTAGCGTTTGGCGCTCCGTTCTCTCTGACTACCCCGCTAGGGATGAAGCGTGAAGCTAAGTAAGGAAGTAAGTAGGTAAAAATTAAAACCAGCATCACAGCTACTTCTTTGGATGAGATAAAAACAATCAAGGTTCTCGAAAACCAAAGCACAATAGACTAAGCTCGCGGCTTCTTCATTTCGTATGATAAGTTGTTTATTATTTTCGCACTTCTGTAATTTAAGCAGTCTTTTGTATGGGCTTTGTGAGCCATATTTTCCTTTTCTCTTATTTAATTAAAGGGGTGGAATTAAAATGAGTGTAAGACACCGGATCGGGGCTACGGCTGTCAAAATAATTTACTTGATAATTCCAAATAAATTAGACATTGTCGTTTAGTTGGCGTGGGCCAGACTGTATAAAATGTTTGGGGATTGAAATTTAAGTATAACTTTTATATACTCTATATATCTTGAAAAATAAGTGTCTTATTGCAATACCTCCAGAGTTCGGCAGAAAGTGGGGAACGGAGTGTTTTAACACTAAGTTCCCTCTGCCTTCCCTGCTGTGTGCGGGAATGATATATTTTATATATTATTAGATTTATATTTTATAAGGTTACATACTATATTTTTTTTATATTTTAAATTTGTCATTTTTCTATTTTCCAAATATAAATATTTTTTTTTCAAATATAATAACAAAAGACTTCAACATTTTCGCCACTTACCTACTAATAAAATTTAAATTTTATAGTACATATATGAACTGGCAACCCTAGAAAATCTTATTTGAGTAATTGAAATATTTTCACCATCCCGCGTATGTAGTATTTTTATATACTTCAAGAATTTCTTAATTTTTGTGAACAAACATGAAGCTGCTGTTAGTTCGATGGTTTGGTAATTTTCATATTTCCATTTTTTTTTTAGTATAATAATATTACGCATATAGCAGGGTAGGCAGAGGGAACCTTGGAAACCTTGAGTTAAGACACTACCTTCAAACACTTTCGTTTCCTATTTTCGGCGTTCTGGAGACATTGCGTATTGAATGGCGGAACTCAACAATGCGCTTTACCTCATTATCAGAGCAAGGAAATTAAAATACGAAATATCTTATTTCCTCGAGTGGAAATCGGACATACAAATTGCAGCGTTTAATTTCGCTCGCTTGTTTCTTGCGCCACAAATGGCCTCAAAGCAATCAGAACGTCAATAATCCGAGCTGGTGGCAGTTGGCTTATGTTCACATAAAAAAATCGAAAGTGCTTTTAAAAGTCTAACTAAGCAAAATTTTTGTTTCATTCTTAATACTAACAAATCTTATAAAATTATAATAAAATCATTCTCGATCAACATGAGAAATATTTGACTCATTTTCTTAGTTTCTGGCATGCCACTTGTCTTTAAATCAAGAACGTGACATTTATATCACATTTTATTTCTCGAATGGGCGAAACTATGTAAAATTTGTATTTGCAGAAGACCAAATTTAGTTAAATTGGATTGAATCCAGAAAGTTTTCTGTATTGCCATGCCAAAATGCCGGCCGTATTTCGATTAAACTCAAGCGATCTGTTTACCTTTATAAATGTTAGTGTTTTATAACTAAATTACGAATATAAAAAAATGATGAAACTTGCAGCGTTCTCTAAATTGGAATAATAAATGAAGAAAGATCATTTATTTATATTAACCATAACGTAAGTTAACTCTCGAGGTTCACCTGTTCAGTTCAGTGTGGAAAGGACCAGTGAAATATTAGCTTATTGTTCTCTGGGCGGTTGCGCCCTAATATCAGCTTGTGCCATTTGAAGAATTTTCGCATATAACGAAGAGCCATTCAAATCATTGGGGACCAAATGATTTGTAAAATTTTGGCTTGACACTTTGGCTTTGCGTAGAGACGCCTCCTCGCTGTGCGTTCCCTATCGCATTTATCATGGGGAGTGTTCTGGGGAAGTGTAATATTACAATTACGTAAAACGTGACATTGAAATTTAAAAGAGTGCTAAGTTAAGTAACATTGAATACGTTCCAATTTCACGCTATATGCGGAACCAGATAAGCATAAAAATCCAATGTTACGAAATTTCTTTCTCCACTTTCTGCGTACTTTTCTAGACTTAAGCTCTAGCCGGGCTTTATGCACTAAAACGGAGAAATAAAAATAATTTAAATATAGTCATTCCTCCGAATGGAGATCTCTGCACTCCATCGTGCTCACACCCACACTGTCCCATTACACTACGACAGCCTTCAGTCATAGCGTAGGGGCAATAGGTTATGGGTTTGATTCCTACTCGAGGATAATTAATATTTTCATTATTCCTCCGTGATAATAAAGCAAAAAGGGGCGATGAGCTCACCCACTCAACACGCAATGCCAGGACGAGAATGACTGACTGACTTCGGCGGAAAATGGAGAATAGAAGTATTTGAATATATAGAAAAAAAAACACAATCAACAGGTGTCACACACAAATGACAAAACATTAAGCCCCAGAATAATTTTCATTTCATTACGTCACTTATGCAGTAGGAATGTTCAATTTAAAAGCGCCAGTAATCGAATGAGAATTACAAAGTGGAATTTGTAGTTACACTCCGCGTTTCCTATTTGCTGATGCTGATTGTAATCGATTATCGACGACGTTATTCAAATGGACGAAATGGCTGGTGTGGTTGGAAACTTAATTCGTGTTATTTGTTTATTTTATAAACATTTATTATTTTGTTACGGTCAGTCGCGGTGCAGGAGCACATGTGTGTGGCTGTAAATGTGACTTTTGTGAGTTCGACCCTCACTCGAGGATATGTAATATTTAAATTTATTAAAATTTATATTTTTATTTCTTCGCTCTGGTGGCGAGGCAAAGCGCAGCGTTGTATCTCGATAGAATTCGGTTGAAAATGGAGTACAGAGTACTAGAACTTAACATTAGGTAACCTTTGCCTAAAAACAGAAAGCTTATAAGATCACTTTGTTATCCGTTGGTTAAAAATATTTATTTATCTTGTGATCGCTGGAGATATCAAGCTATCAGTTTTTAAAAGTACAGAATAAATAAAGCTTCAAAATCAACGCAATTCAAAAATAATAATTTATGCATCACTTTTGTGTGAACCACTATTCACAACTTATCATGGAATTTTTCAAAAATTGGGCTGTGCGTGGACTACGGAGGGTCTTGACACTAGGTTAGGCGGGATATAATATAAATCAAAAAATACTTAATATTTTGTAATAACAAAGCAATATTACAATACATCAAATAATACATACAAATATTTATTCTGAGCTGAAATTATAAAACACGAGGATATTTAATTGTCCATCGTCGTCCGGGGCCAATGAAATCATAATTAAGTGCTTAAACCTACATTTTACGACTTTGTAGTGTATCTTTAGTACATCTTAGGAGAGGGTCACAAGATAAATGTTTGTGTACACGCGATATTTATTTGTTCATTTCGGAATTATCGAATTAATGACTATTTTTTAATGTATTCGCTTCGTTTAGAAGAGTAGAGTAAATAGGTTTTAGTAGAGTGAATAGGTTCTAGGTTCCCTCTACATCCTCTGCTGAAGTGTCCTTGAAGTGAGAGAAGTTACCTTAGTTACTCAACACACGGCCAATAAGTGACCCATGGTATGTAGATATAAGAGGGACCAACAACAATTCCCGGGGGGTCTAACTGTCAACTGCATCTTCAAACAAATTATGGTAGTATAACCACACAATGATTGAAAATCTACTCGTATAAAATCGAAAATCCACTCGGAGGGCAATAGTGCCAATAGCTAAAATATTGTGGCCACTGCGGTAACTAACGTGCATATCAAGTGTAGTGACTAAGGGATTTTTGCCGAAGATACGTAAAGACTTTTAAAACGAAGCCCCCAGTTTCAGGTATAGTAGCATTATTCCTGGCAGCGGTACCGGCCATGGTAACGGTGCGACAGTGAAAGGTAAAAACAGTCTTATACTTGGTACTTTATACTTTAGACACGACGCAGGTTTCTCTGACAGATAGAATTTAAAATGAAGTTATTCACTAGAGAACCAGTCACCGAAATTTTGCGTAGAACCAGTGCACTGAAGTGAAACTAGGACTTTATAAACTCAATTTATATTTGAAAATCAAGTAAATATAAATAAGCCGCAAATGTATGTTAACGTATCGGTTGTGGGTTTGATTTTCATTTGGGAGAATAAGTTATTTGAATCACATTCTTTGCAGAGCACGGCGTTGAATTCCGTCAATTACTTATGTCACGTAAGTTGGATAGTACGTAAAAAATAAAGTGAAGTCACTCTATTACACAGACACTAAGTTTCCTTAATCTACCCAGTCATATGAGGAGTATAGCGTGAAACTATAAAAAATATAACTTATATTCTCTTCTTTCTTTATATCTTTACGCTGTATCACGCACATAAATATATAAACATGATAAAAAATTAAATAACCACAAAAGTCATTAAGTCGACCGCAGCAAATATTAAACAACTTTGCTTCAATAATGGAACGACTTCACCACCCTTAAATCATCAGAAGGCTTTAGTTAATTTATACGACCTATTTTAATAGATATAGCCATAAAAAGATTTAAAGGTTTCGAGTTAAAAGTTAAAAGAATTAATTACGAATTACCTATGAACAATTTTTAACTCAAAGAATTATTTACTAGGCTCCCTCTGTCTACTCTGCTATATGCGGGATACAGCGTGACGCTGATAAAAAAATATTGACTGATGAGCAGGTGTTTAATGAGGCGATGATCGAAGTTCTACATTTTTTTTCACTTCGTTCCCCGCTTTTCGCCAAATTTTTAAGACATTGCGTATTGTGGGGCCCTTTTATCATTTGTTGTGAAGTGACGCCTAAAAATTAGATCTTTAGAACAGAAACAATTTTTAATAATATTTTTTTTCTCTTATAACTTAGGCCACACTTAATTAACTCCTTTTACTTTTTAGCAGCTCTAAGACATTTCAAACTCTTGTAACGAGATACTTAAAGATTAAGAACCTTTACGGACTGCGACATCTGATACTTGGTCATTAATGTTGTCGGTTAAATTATATTTGTCACAGTTTTATGTTCTTTTTATTTTACACTTCTTCTCCATTATATTGACTAAGCACAGTAGTGTTTAGACACTGCGCGCTTTGTTAATATATGTATTAATCTAAATCCGTATATCAGAAGAGGTCATACAGCTTATTAAATGCCTTGTAAGCTACTTTTAATTTTTTTGGGTTCAAATAAGAATCAAACGATAAATAATATCATTAGGTCCTTACAAGTGAAATTGGCGTTTTGTCGTACTGGCCCCTTTAATTACAAATTTCACCTCTTTGGTTAAGTCTAATTCTATACATGTTTCGTTAACCGTCTAAATTTTTTTTTCTTCTCCTGTTTTTTTTTTGTTTTTGGTTCCAATGCGTTTTTGGTTCCAACGTTTTCATTATGGAAATTTCGACATGCAGTTTTACTGCTCTATGGCCGGCTGGAGACTTAAGTTAGTAACGAAGAATTGAAGGTTATTGTGAAAGCGGATCCAAGAGAAAAAAAAACTACTCTGGGACACTCCAAACTACCTTCAAAGATTTTATTGCTTCACGTCCGAATGGTTTTTTTAGTAAAGGGATCAATGAACTACCTATGAGATGGCAAAAGTATATAGATAACAGTAGTTCATACTTTGATTAAATAAATATATTATACTATATTTTATATTCGACTTGTTGTTCCTCCCATATCAATCGTCAATTTCATATGTTCCTTACATATTATAACCAATTTTCATAATATTATTCTATATATTTTTTTGAGCTCTTCTCTGATGTCGGTGACGTACAAAGAAATATTATAAGAAAAAAATCCATTATAATTGTGAATTCGATTCCCACGGAACGAAATATTTAATATCCTTATTCACGCGTTCTGGTAAGCAGGAATGCCTGCAGAATTCGATCGAAAGTGAGGAACAATATTTTAATAGGAACGCAATGCATACACTGATATGAGCGGGATACAGCGTACTACAAAAATAATAACATTACAATTTCATATAATGTAAGGCGCAATGGGATAGCATCTGTAACGTAAACGCAATGATTGTAGCTTTGATCTACATTTAAGGAAAGTATTAAATTTTAATTATTTTCATTTTTCTGCTTTATAGATGAAGGAAATATTAAAAAAATATATACTGACAGTGATGAACGGCTTTAACTTCTTAACTCTAGAGTCCTTCTGTTTTTCTGTCTACACAGCTGTACGGAAAAAAGTGGCATATTTTATTTTTTTAAAGTATTTTAAGTTGTGAGATTATGATTTTAATAACGTTGAATCACAGCAGGGCTTTTCACAGCGCCCACAAATCCTAAAGAGAAGAACTCCTTCTCAAGGTATTTTTGCAAAATAAAAATGAATTTTATTGTTTAATTTCCACCATAAGCTCTTTTTACAAGTATCTGGAGTTAAATATTATTAGAATAAAATCAAATCGAATAAATCCTAGTCGAAGAACCTAGTGTTAAGATACTCCGTTCTCCAACAATCTTTCAGCATAGTGTTTTGAGGTGCGGAACTTAAAGCCACACATTGTCTGCTTATCAGAGCGGAAAATGAAAATATAAATATGTCATTTCCTAGAGTGTGAATCGAAACCACTACCTGTCGCGTTTATAGTCACGCCCTTGTGTATGCAGTTCTCAGTTCTTTATTATTTGTAGAAAAAAAATATTTTACTTAATAGAGCTGAGGCTTTTACATTTATTCCATTATTCCCAAGTCAAGATCTGAAAACGGAATTTAATGAAGTTCAAGTGAAACCCTCGAATTTTACGGGCATGTACTGTATGTTTTATGTAATTTCTTATATTAATTCTTTTTTTCTTATTTGCTTGTTGATCTCGATTCGTGAAAAATCAAAATATACTTTAAAATTACCATAATCTAGAACGAACGAAGGCCCTCTACGTTTATTGACACAAACGTGTGGCTGGCTGTAAGCGTGGTTGTCGTGTGTTCAACTACAACTCGGGAAAATGCAATGTTAATATTTTTATTTCTTGCTCTAGTATTCTTTGAGAATTTGGCGGAGGAAAATAGCTAACGGAAGTGTCTTAATCACGAATAGAGTATCTTCAAACTAGATTACCAATATCACTGTTCCTATCCTGCTATGTACGGGATAAAGAAAAATCGAAGACTAAAGTTCACCCATATATGTTAAATTATAAACTTTTTCTTCAGTCCCATTTCAGCTTACAGCTTTAGAACCGAGTGACCTAGTTGCCAGCAAAAGGCGTTTGGTCAAAAACGTTGATCTAAGCCGGTAACAAAATGGGTGATTGATTGACTGTGATGGAAATGAATATCGGCATTTTCGAACCTAACGCTCCGGACGTTTGGTTTGGTTGTGTTTGCGTTTCATAATGGATTTTTTTCAAATTGTGCTACAGTTTGCTTTTACTGAATGTGATTTTAGAATTTTTCATTTCCTATACTCGCCTATTAAACCTACTATGTGTGACAGTTTGATAGCTGTCACATACAGTTGGATATATGTGTCAAAGCACAGCGTTGAGTTTCCTACCTCAACACGCAATGTGTTTAGGAATCGGCGGAATTAGGAGAACGGAAGTGACCTACCTAGTGTCTTAACACTAAGTTCTCAGGTTCCCTCTGCCTGCTAAGTGCGTGTAAAAAAACTATTATAATTAGTTTTAACAATTGTATCCTCATAAATCTTGGCATAAATCATAAATATCATTGAGCGTGTCTGGAGATGGAACCAAGACCAGACAGTGGTACTCTTTAGTGGTTACTAGTAAAATATTCGAATGTTGGTTCATATTCCGTAGCACTTACTAAAAACACGTTTTTCATATCATAGCACTTGTGTAGAAATGCGCGTTATTTAGTTTTTTTTTTAATTATATATATTTAACTTCACGCTATATCCCCCATATAGCTTGGTAAGCACGGGGAACCTTTATAAATTCCAAACATTGCGTGTTGAGTAACAGAGCTCATCGCCCCGCTTGCATTGTTGATCATTAATGTATGAAAGGCTTAAGCATAAACAAAACAACGCTGTTTGTTTATCATATATTCCGTAGGTATACACCTACGGAACAGAGAGTAAAATAAATACAGTGTTGAAAGGATAGTTTGTATGAACGTTGATAAATGGATTTGTAATCCATTGGATTATTCTGTATAAATAAATATGTGAATTTGATGATATATTTGTATTTTAGGCCTCTTTGCTAATAGTATGGACAAATTGATTATATGACAAAAGAGCAGCATCATTCTTTTTAACGTTTAGCAGAGTTCGCTTCCCTTTTACCAACCAAAATTCTAGACATTACGTGCTGAGTGGCGCAACTGAACGCTGCTCTTTATCTTCCCGGCCGGATAATTGGACGTTGAACCTACAACCATCGCGTTTACAGTCAAGGAAATAAAAATAACTATTAAAATAACTTAATTATAATTATATACTAATATAATATAATAACTTAATTATATTAGTCTTGTATAAAATTAATCTGTAAATGTTTTAAATATAATTTAATGGAGGCATCGTGACACAATTGGCCCTGTGGTACAACTTAACACGCAATGTCCAGCATTTGAGCAATTGGAATGGAGCCAGATCCGTCAGAGGTTTACCTAAGCATTTACTTCGGTAAATCATTTGTACTTTGATGGTATATATACAATAAATAATCTTATAGTTATGCCTTTTATATTATATGCTGGTAATAGCAATGGTTGTATGTTAAAAATATAATGGAAAAATATTATATTAAATATAGTGTTTCTTTATTTTGTTTAAATAATTATGTTGGGTATTGGGTTTCGCCAGTCATCGTGTAGTGAGAAAGGGGTAAACAAAATTAGACAAGAGTAGACAAGAGAAACCTGGCAATCTAATATTAAGATCTCTCCGTTCCCATTAAGACTTCCGTTCCTCAATTAAAGCGTTTTTCCTTGTTACCAGAGCGAGGAAATAAAATATTAAATATTTCACTAGCCCGAGTGAAAATCGCACCTGCCTCCTGTTGGGGCTTACAGTCGCACGCTTGTGCACTCGCGCCACTACGGGCCTCAAAGGGACATATACTTTATATATATTTTTAGTTTTACTCTGTACGCAGTGCACTGTATCCCCTCTATGTCTCTCATAGAAAAATGAACTACCTTGTGACAAATGGAGATTGAATCAATACTTATCGCTTTTGTGAGTCAGACATTGTGCAACTGCGCTACGACGACCTCACACAGTCAATAACTTTTATTTTTTTCTTTTTCCTAAATTAATTACTCATATAGCTTCCAAAAGTTAATCGTAGCATATGGGCAAACAACCAACAGAACAACAAAACTCAACACGAAATGCCTTCTGAATGAGGAGGAAAATGGCGAAAGGTAGCGTCGTAATAAATTAATGCTAGGTACTACCTAGCTTGTTTTGTGCGGGATACAGTGTGAAGCTCAAAAAAATTCTGCATTTATTTCATTCTACAATCAGTGTACAAATCACAAAATTCCCTACATCCTGACCAAACAAACCTCAATCATCTTTACAAACCTCAATAAATTCAGTACACTTTAAACCCGGAGCTCTCTTAGAACTTGGAAATGTCTCCAGCACACAATTAGTTCAAGGGCACTCCTG
>DVQM01001221.1:0-12758 GCA_018231645.1 Heliconius ricini | reverse complement strand
TATATATAATATTTGTGTTTTGTACGGTTAGTGGACAGTTACAACCAATCATTCAAAGCTATAAAGCTATGCATAAAGTAATAGAAAAATATATTCGAAAAAAATATTCATAAAAAATCTTAGCTGAATGATATTTTACATATTAGAAGATTTTGCTAAGTCTATTTGAATTCTTTTTAAAATGAAATTTAATATTTGATATCGATAGATAATATTTCACAGCACTAGGTCCTTTTAGAACCATACAAATATTATAACCGTAGCAAGGACGGCTTCAAAATAAATGCTTAATATTATAATATAAAATACAAAATATCGATACGATATTTCACATCACTACCTCCTATTGGAGATATACAAATAATGTCGATGTAGTGAGTGCGGCTTCAAAACGGATATTTAATATTATTGTATTTCCTAAGGCTGTTTGTGACTGAAGCGAGGCTTAGATCTGGTCAAGCGAGAAATGTAAACTCTATATAGAATTGAAGTTAAATCTTCTATCCAGACTAAACAAAAGGTAGCGTTGGTTCGGTACAGGTCTAAAATTGCCACAAAATGGGAAATGACGTGTGTTACAAGAGTCAATTATTATCAAAACTGAATACAAAAAAGAAATCATACAGATTTCTTGGTTCGTCCATTTCGATCGCCCGATCTAAATGGACGAACCAACAAATCTGTATGATTTGATTTCGATTTTATATTTTATATTATAAACGACATCATACTGAACACATTTAAATGAAACCGAATTAGAAACAAATTAAAAAATATTTTCGTTTGACCTATACATATAATAAAGCGAGCATATCTATAAATGAAAAAAAAAAAAAACAAAATAAAGAGAATTTTCACGGACGTCATTCCAAAAAAGTGAAATTCGGCATAAAATGTGGGATTTCTTAAGTATCATTCTTATTTATAAAAATAAATAAAAAAAAATTAGCGTATCAGTTTAACTTAAAGCAAGACAAAAAAAAAGTTTTAAATTTAAACTTACAAGTAAATAACACAATTTTTTTTCAATGGTGTATGCCACATATAGATGGAGAAAACCTAGTATTAAGATATTTCGTTCCCCACTTTCGGCATAATTTTTGAGGCTATGTCTGTTAAATAGCGGAACTCAGCGTTGCACTTTGGTGTATTACTAGAGCGAGCAAATGAAAATATTTATAAATAATAAATCTAGCATACAGCTGACGCACTTACAGTCACACGTTTGTACCATTGCGTCATGACTGGCTTCGCGATATTTCATATAAAGAAATATATCAACTTCACAGAGTATCCTACACACAGCTGGGTAAGTAGAAGGAACTCAGTGTTAAGACACTCCGTTGTCTATTTTCCGCCGAATTCTGGAGGCATTGCGTATTAAGTGGCAGAACTCAATGCCACCTTTTGCCTTGACGCCAGAGCGAAGAAACAAGTATAAATGTAAATAAATATATAAACTATTTGTTCCTCCTCGAATGGAGATTGAACCCACCACCAGTCAGGTTTATAGTAACACTTTGTGCCTCTGCGCCTCGAAGGAATAAATAAAATAATAATATCACGACATTGAATCTATAACCTTCTCATTTACAACCAAACACTGTTTCATTCTGCCACAATAACATGAATATAATGAATAAAAGTTAAAACGTCATGATATGCATACTATATTGAAAAAAAATATTAAACAGACGTCTACCACTTTTAAAACAACAATTTCAATAAATCGAGTACTATTTCAATATGAAGTACCTATGTGAATTCGATATCATGTGTTTCAACGCTTCTAACACAACGTGAAAAACCACATAAATCCTAAACGTGCTTTCACCGTAGTAGTGTCAATTGAATTTGACGTGAAAAATTTTGGTAGAATATAGATAAACTATACATGTTTACTTCATATATTATTTTAATAGTGCTGTATGTGAGTTGTTGCTGTATGAGGCCGTCGTGGTACAGAGGCAAACTGGTGACTGTAAACACGACGGTTTTGGTTTCAATTCCTACTCGGGGAAATGAAATATGCAGTATTTTTACTATGTAGGATGTATGGAAGTATTTTAATTCGCCTAGTCAACTGTTATCAACCTCTTCATGTATACTCTACGGGGGTTCCATCCATGTTGTACTTTAACATTCCACGAACATATTTGTAGCTACGTTGTCCACTTCTAACCGTTCTGCACATGCTGTGCTGGGTAGCGTTCCCCAATGCGTCCCTTAGGGGACGTCCTAGCATTTTACTCTTATATGATGCCTATAGTGCATAAGATATATATATCTCTATGAATAAGCCTAAGATCATTGACTGTCTTTTTGCTTTGGTAAAAATTTTAAGCACTCACATAAATGAAATTTTAACCTGACTTTAAAAATTTGTGGCCGTTTATAAAATTTTATGAACACAAAACCCATTGCATGTCAGTTGATATTTCGTACGTGGGAGCAGACAGCCTCCATATCGCCGCCGTTAGATGATAGCTGAGTATTTATTTGTATAGCAAATAACTAACGGCGTGATTCTGTAACGACTCTTGAATACACATGTTCCTATATTGTGAGAGAACTGTATACGTACATAAATAGATCTTATAAAGAAAATTTTAACGTTAAGTCAAGCTTTGTCGTTCTTCGTTCGTTCGTGTAAATAGATCTGGGACTCTAAAACTTTAAAAACAAATTTTTTTTATTTTTTTTAATGCATGAATATTATGCCTGAGGGAGATTAGACGACAAGACCTTTTAACATATAATTCCAACTTCGATTTTTCTTATATAATGAATGAGAAATATCGAAGACAATAGTACCTAGTTCAAAAATAATTTCAAATGAAAATTAATCAACTAACTGCATTAAAATGCTAGTAGGATTCCTTTAGCATTACCGAAGATAAAGTAATCAAAACCGTTGTGGCACATTGCGATAACATTTGAGGGTAAACATGACAGTTATGGATTCGACCTCCACCCCACGACATAATTATATTGAATTTGTGTCGACGACGGATGTCGGCGTTGTGTTCCGCCATATTATTCAACGCGCAGTATTTCAAAGATTTTGCGAAAAGTAGAGAACGGGTGGTAATACTAAAATGCTTAAAAAACGTGAAACTGTGTTACGATACAGTAAAAGTCTTATCATCCCCTACATCTCTAATACAATGCATAACAACACATTAACCGTCTCTTTATCACGTCAGTCAGACAGTTCATCATTACAGGCTAAAAGCAGACGCGATTGCGATCCGAGGCGTGGTCGATCAATCTTAATAAAGGCTTGAAAGCCATATTTTTTCCTAAGGCGTATGTCAATCACGATAATAAACTGATATCTATGATAGGGCCGTTTCCGTTACACGCAGGGACCGTGACGGTGACAAATTAAATAATTTTTTAATATAATGTTTTGATTTTTTGTTTTTAATGGATGATATCTACTATGGATTTGAAGTTGTATATCTTGTAATATTAGGTATACCGCCAAATTTAGCTGTACATTCTAATTGAGCTATGACACAATTCTTTTACGTTGAACAATAGTTGTTAGCAAAAATACCGCTTTCTTTTCTGATATCTAAATCTAATTCTTTTTGAAATTTTGCTAATTCTTTTTGAAATTTTGCTAATTCTTTTTGAAATTTTGGTTATTATTATGGATTCAACGTTTTTAATATTTAGAACATACTATATATTTATAATTTAGGGGAAAAAATGGTTTGTCACTGGTAAGCGATTGTTTATGTAAATTTCCATTGTAAAAACAGTATTAAATTAATAATCTAATCAAATGGATAAATATTTTCTTTAATGATAATTTGCAAGCTATTATTAGCACTAAATATTATTTTCTTTTGAGTACAATAGTAACAAGTGACACTTTTATTACTCATTGGACCGTCGCGTTTGTCTTACTCGTAGTTTCCTTTGTGATATATTTATAGAAGAAAGGACAAGAGGGTGATTGCTATCGATATGTAAACTTTGTTCTTTTTGTTTTGTCATACGATGTTTGTTGTTTGTAGAAGTGTATATATGTTTGTCCAGTGAATGCTCGGAAACTAAAACGCTAAGTTTTCGCCTCCACAAAGTTAAAAAATCAATTATGGGTCTGAGTATACGTGTATATAATAAACTTCCGCAGTGTTTTGTAAGTTTGCCTCTACACGACTACCACAATTGAAAGAAATTTTAAAAAAATACTAACAAGTAAAGCTTATTACACTGTTCAAGAATATTTAGATGATAAACATGTATGGAATTAATGTCTATTGAATGTGATGCAGATAGCTGCCAGATAATGTAATATAATAATACCAAAAATCTTTAAGATTTTTTTTTCAATATGCTGTGGATATGGTTCTATTGTTTTCTTTGTAAAAAATAAGAAGGAAAAATATTTCAATTTATAGAAAAAATATTATTACTTAACCCGCCAACCGTTCCGCTTCCTTCAATTAAGCTCGTATGATTTTTACTCTGAAATAATTTTATTATATTTGAAGTTATAGACCTCGTTTTTTTAACTAGTTACATACATTTTTATTTTATAAAAATAAAATAAATTTTATAGCATGTTACAAGGCAGAGTCCAAGTTGAGTGAATTCTGCCAATCAACACGCAATACTTCCAAAATTCAGCAGAAAGGGACGGAATGTCTTAACACTAGGTTCCCTCTGCCAACCCTGCTGTGTGCAGGATAAAGCGTGAAGCTAATTTATTTTTTTCAAAATAAACATTAACCTTCAAAAACAAATAGAATTACCAATAAACGGAATGTTTCACCAAATCCTCTTCGCGAAGACGTACAAACAATTACAAGTTACGGTTAAAACTTGAACATATTAGAACAAGCACGTATATCCGGACAAAGCGTGGCAGTTCAGTAAGAAATGGAGCGGTCTGTGACCTAATTACATGCATGAGTTTCCCTTTGCGTTACCACAAGGGTTGCTGTTCTGTCGCATCTCCGTTTACATGAGTTCTATGAAAATTATTTCTTAATACACGACCGTCTGGCTATGAATTTATGTGCGATGGAGAGCGATAATGTAAACTGGTATAGGAATCGGTGCGGCGTTGGGTTCCGCTACGTAATAAGTGATGACTCTAAAATTATGTGGAAATCAGGAAACCATGTGCCTTATATAAATAAGGTTTTTTTCTACATACCTTGTTATGCTATAATAATATGAAACTAAAGCAAAATATATGACGCATCTTGATTTTGTAGGTAAAAGTAATCTAATGAAAGGTATGCTTTCTACTCAGTCTAATTTCATTGACGTTTCGTGCTATATAATAGATCTATCTTGATGTACAATAAGGATTTTCTTTATTTCATTTTTTATTAATTTGTGAAGTTTATATAGAGAAGGAGTGAACGCTAATATTGTTTTTTAAATTATCAATATCTTTATCACTTTTAAACTAATATTCAACAAAAGTCTTCTTTGACTTGAGACGTATTAGCTATCAGATTATACGTTTAATATAGACATTTAAAATCCAATCTTCACTTATATTATAAAGCTAAAGAATTTGTTTGGTTTAAACGCACTAACCTCAGAAACTGCCGGTCCAAATTAAAAACTAATTTTTGGGTTGGATAGTCTAATAACAAAAAAGTCTATAGGCTGTATAAAACATGTCAAGTATTTAAAATGTACTTTGTATATATTTCACAGTAACAGTTAATAACTAATCATGTTAGAATTAATTTTTAAATATTTTGTTAATTATTAATTAGTTGGAGGCCAGTCATGGCGCAGTGGCACCAGCATGCGACTGTAGATGCGACAGATGGTGGGTTCAATTTCCACTCGAGAGAATTAAATTCTCAATATTTTTTTTTAAGTTCAGTTTTTACTTGATAAATTTACTTTCATATACAAAAACATAAGTATATTTCGATATCTACGTGAACAAATAAGATTTTAAAACACAAAGTGAAGTACTTTTGTTACCTAATTGCTGAAGCCTGCGTGCTCTATCGCGTCAGTGCGTAAGGGTCCTCGCTTTGAGTTTATTTGGTTACTATTGGCTGACTATTTGATATGTAGAATGGGAAGAACGAGTCGTTTTGAATTCAAATGTTTTTGTAATCTATTCAATTTCTTTGTTATACGCTTGTATAAATAATTTGCTTAAGATAATATATAAATAGCTTTTGAGTACCATTTACGACAGCCTCACTTTTTGTATGGTAAAAACAAATGATAGGGAGTAAGGTAACTTTTTGTATGGTTGATAAAATTAAATACTTGTATAAATTACGTTGAATAAGCCTTCAAAGTATGGTCCTATATAATTTTAACTAATGTAAAGACTCCTGTTACATCTTTATTAATCACATACTATCTCACTGTACCACAAGCACGCCCTCTGTACGGTGGCGGCGCTAAATATCTTCTTTTTGCTTCACTCTGTATTCCACATAAAGCAGTGTAGGCAGAGGGCACCTAGTGTAAAGGTACTCCGTTTTCCACATTTCGTCGAGGTATTGTATGTTGAGTACCGGAACTCAATGCCGCACTTTTTGCATTGGTACCAGAGCAAATTTGTTCCCCCGAGGACGAATAGAACTATTACGTTACAGTCACACGCTTATGCCCCTGCGCCATAACATATAGTTATACTTCTATCATCGAGCTGCTTAATAAGTAAATCAACAAATGAACTCTATTTACAGCAGAGCTGCCGTTTATAATATTCCTTGAAAATTCGCAAAATGAAGCGCCTATCAAAATATCAGATTAACTTTTTTTCGATGCCAGAACGCGTCGATTTCGAATCAGGAAATGTAAGGGAAAAGCTACGGTTATTCGACCGCGATGAAATCATTTTTCTATGTATTACGAAATATTATGAAGTAAACATCCTTGTAGTATATATTTCAAATGCACGTTCGAAATATAGTGTTTTTTTTGTTGGTGCTACGTTCTCTCCGAAAATTAAAAATAATTAAATACTATTTTAATTATGGGAGATGAGAACGTAGCACGTAATTAGTAAAAATCGAATTTACAACCGTCGTGTTTACAGACACACATTTTGCGCTTAACCGCTAGTATATAAATAAGAAATACTAGTATGTACATAATGAATATTTAGCATCTGTAATAGGATTCATATTATATACTTATAAAACTCAATCACGAAATCCCTTACTTTTAATTCCAAAGACGACGGTTTTAAATGAAACGTCACTCCAGGGAATATTTGCTTGTTTTAAACATTAAATATACGACACTTTCTGTTCTAGTTACACAAAGCTCGGCATTAAGTTTAGTAAGTGTCGTTATTGCGGTACGTTGGGATTGTGATAACAAGCGAGATGATCGTGGGTTCGAAGATTACTTGGGGAAATTAATAATTTTCATTTCCCTGCTGTGGCATTCATAATATATATTGATAGTTCTGTCGGCAAATCTTTGTTTTAGCTGCACGCTATGTTCTGCTCATAGCAGTGTAAGTAGGGGGAACCTGGAAATCTAGTGTTACACATTCCGTTCTGAAAAAGACGAATCCATTCGTCGTCATATCAAGGATACCTTCCATTTGGCCATAAATATGAAAGGTTTAGAATGTTATTAAGAAGCGGACATATAAAAAAAGAGAATAGAGTGTTTCGCAAGAGAAAAGAAATAAAGAAATATTTTTTATTACATTATAAACCACTTTAAAAGACATTACATTGACAGCCAAATGAAGATTAATGCTCTAATTCCGATATTTCACTCTTAAACAAACGATTTGATTGATTGCGGGATAACCGTAGTGCCTAATTTATAGCTGTGACGAACTCCAAGCTACAATTCTGTTACGGGATAGGTTATCTTTGTCCTAATTTTGCTACTTTATATCTTAATTCTTTTAATATATATATCTATAATAAAATAATTTAATTGAGAACGTCGTCGCGTTCACAACCGTCACGTTTACATTTTAACGCGGACTAGGGAATGATTATATTTGGATAGTCTACTTATGGAGACAGGCTACATTGTAACGGCGTTCAAAATCGCCAAAATACCTTAGAATGAATGATGAAAATATTTATGTCTTAATGAATCAGGACGTAGAGATTTATCATTTCTTTTTCTCGGCCTATCGAGCTGTACGAATACGTGAGCCATATAAAAGAGAAAGAGAGAAGAAATATTCATATATACATGTGTATAAAATAGTACTCGGAACTATTAGATCAGTTAGGACCATTACCATAAATCTATGTCAGTCGATATTTATTTATGATTCAAATATATTGTTAGGTTTTATATTGTAACATTTGATTTGAATTATTTTTCAATTTTTTTTTAACCTTTATCAAAAAAAAACAATTTTTTTTAATTGTACATTATAAAACTTTTAATTAAAATATCCTGGAAGTTTAGTTTCTTATTTTATTTTGGAACTTTATGCCTTGTCCCTAGCGTGGCAGCCAAAAAAAACGATGATAACATAGCCAATCGCTAAATTTTCTTTTAATTGAAATTGTAAATACTTAAAATTAAATACTTTGTAAGCTACACGAGTTCAAGTAATGTGCCAAATTTCATACACGTGAAAGCTAAAATTTCATTAAATGTCAAATCTAAATCTCGAATATCCACATACGTATTTAAATGTTATAAATTAATATGACCATCATATTATTATGATAACATTTTCCGCCAGCACTCTGTATGATGAGTATTAACGTCATTCATATATTAATATACAAATCGACGTCAAAACCGTAATGCACTTAATTAGCTCTTCTAGTTCACTGGATTCAGAGATTTCTATGGATTTCTCGATAATATTTCTTATCAACAGATAATTTTTTTATATTTCGTAAAAAATATATTTTTTGTGATATATTATTATATAACAATATATAAAAAAATTAAGGACAGTCTTCTCATAATGCCATGGAGTCGATTGTTTATCAGAGATTATATGTTGAAAGTTTGACCAAAAATAGAAATAAAAATGTTGCTGTAACCGCCATAGAGCAAAGGAAAATCGCCTGATTATAAACGCGAATATTGTGAGTGTGATTGATAACAGTGTGTATTTGACTCCCATTTAAGGGAAATAAATATTTTTCCGCTCCGAAGAGACAACATGTGGTATGAGTTCCGCAACTCAATTTATAATATAAACACTACGTTCCCTTTTAATAACCTACATTGCGTGATACCGCGTGAAGCTAAAACTTAACATTTTTGCTGAAGCACCACAAATCCCAATATACTTAAATAACATAATACAATTCTTCACAATACCTGTTTTCATACTCTACATTCATACATCGTTCAAACAAATGGGCCCCCATTGAAATGCACATTAAGTGCGTTGTCAAAGCATGTACCAATTAAACTAGCTTCGCCGTCGGTCTTTGTCCGTTTACGACTTCAATTAGCAAATGGTTTGACACCAACGGGGGGCGTCGATTTTAATTACGCTTCTAACTACTGTTTCTGCATAGGTACATTATAAATGTATAGGGGCAAAATATTACACGTTCTATGCAAATAATTCTAGAGGTTACGTATTTGTTTGGGAGTGTAAACGTAATAGTTTTGGGTTCGATTCTCATTTGGGGGATAAATTATTTCATTTTATCGCTGTGATAACAAGACGAGTGTCTTAACACTAGGTTCCCTTTGTCTACCCTCCTGTGTGTGGGATAGAGCGTAAAGCTGATTTAAGACAGTAAAAATATTAGACAATCCTGTATAAGTGATTTAAACATGAGCCTAGATTTGGTTTTCATGTCGGACTATTTTAGCCGATTCCAAAAACAGAAACCTCTAACCGATTGACATTACTGTACTTCATATTATCAGAATTGGATGTCGTGATATCTGAGTATTACGCAGATCTTAATCAGAGTCATCAGGGTTCCAAGAACGTGTGTATTTAGTCTTATATAAGTGTAATGTGCGTATGTTCTTTTATATCGTAATGATAAATTTTAAAAAATTAAGTTTGGTATAACTTCTAACTTAGGAAGTAGTACAAGGTTCATCAAAAATAGCTTAGGATTTTTTTAGATATTCATACATTTACAAAATGGATACAGATAGGTAGGTAATTGATAAGTATTTAAAATCAGTATAATTATTTTAAATTACTGACTACGTGGCGCAGTGGCACAAAGTGTGACCGTAAAACCGACTGGTTGTGGGTTCGATTCCCACTCGAGGAGATGAAATATTTATTTCCATTTCTTCGCTCTGGTGTCGAGGCAAAGCGTGGCGATGAGTTCAGCTACTCAACACACAATGTTTCCAGAATTCGGCAGAAAGTGGGGAATGGATTATCTTAACACTAGGTTTCCTCTTCCTAACCTACTCTGAGCGGGGTACAGTTATGATAACTTAAGAACGAACTTAGCAAAATGGCTAATAAATAACTATTGCTGTCTACCTCGCTATAATTGCGAGGGTACCTACATATGTATAAATAATAATATAAATCTTACATAATGAAACCTAACCTTAATTATATATAAACGCTTAAACAAGCTTAGTGAAGGTAATTTATGTTAACGAAAATTAATCACGCTTCGACCAAATCCGATTCGCGCGACATATGATAATCCTGTTACTTGCTTGCCCGATTATATTAGAATAGATATTAGAAGTTTAAACTAATGTTATATTAAATGGAAGTGGGTTCAAATCCATTTGCGGTTTAAAAAAATCTTAGATGTTTCATTTCTTTCAATGCTTATTAGTATTTTATGAACTGAAAAATTAAAGACAGTCAAATATAAAAAAATCTTATAAAAAAATCTAAATAAAATATTACTTACTAAATTTGTCTTAAAGAGAAAAGATTCTTCTTTTATTCACTTTTGAAATTAAAAATAACCGGACAAGCGCGATTCATCTGATACTTCATTTGAACTAGCTTACTTTTATACTGTGTCTGGTTTTTTAGGATTTAACCACAAATGTATAGTTTTAATATTTTCTCGTAAGCTAGCACTACCTGTAGATACTAGCTGCTGAATTTCATAACTCTATGAATTAAAACGCTATTAAATACTTGACCCATCTTAAAAATATGTGTTTTTTTCCGCTTTTTCATAAGATCGAGTAGCTCAGATAATAATACAGTAATTATAATGTAAAGCATTCGAATTTAGGGAAAATTATTTTAATAATATTTGTTGTAAATTTTTGAGAAATGTTCTTTTTTCTTTAGTTAGTTCTTTATTTATGTCAGTTATTAATTTTAAATAACAAAACAAATCGAAGTTTTGATCCACATAAATTCAGTATTATCATTTGAATATATAAAATATTACGGTTTAGTCCCACTCTTATAACAGTTCTATTGTTCTACACCGAGTTTAAATTATAATGGGCTAGAGAAATCTATGGGAACACATCGAACTGCTATTTGAAATTTCGCCTTATATGCATAGATTTAGGGTATAATTTCTAGGGTGTCATATTTGATCCTTTGTAGGATCCAGGCCCTGGTCCTGAACTGGAGTTCCGTATTTCGTTAGCATACTAATGGACCCTCGAGGCGCTCATATTATTGTATTGTTAGTATTGTTAGTGCCCCTTAGAGTCGTCGGGGGTTCTGTGCCACATTAACCAACTTTAAATGGAAGGTATCATTTGGAAATGTACTTCCTGGCTTCTAAGTTGCAAAAGTTTTATGTGTCTAAGCTAAATTTGTTTTTGTTTATTTAATTTTTATTTAAAAATCTTTTTATATATACTACTATATACATATATAAAAAATAAATGAAACAGAAATCGTACAAAAATACTAGGCAGCAGTTCTTGCAATAAATGAACAACCTTTAAAAAATACGAATATCCAAAGAAACTTACGACCAATAAAAAATAAGAAAAAATATAAATCGACATATTAAAATATATTTTTTATTATTCCAGCGGGTGTCCGTACTGTGGACGTACAGGCAGTGGAGGGGATGGTAGCGCAGTTCCCGTGCGACCTGGGCACCGCCGCCAACGACAAAGTGTACATGGTGTTCTGGTTTAGAGATGATGCTGGGATACCATTGTACAGGTTAGTGCTTTCTAAATTATTTACAAGATAAGACACGGCGGTAAGTTACGCCACGCAACGTGGATGCCGATTTAAGTCATTTAATATTTTTATTTTTTCTAAAAAAAATAATTAAATTAACTTCAAATTAAATCAGCTTAACGCTGTATCGCACACGCACCAGGGTAGGCAGAGGAAACCTAGTGTTAAGTACACTCCGTTCTCCAATATTTATTATTTTTTCTATAGATAAATTATTATTAAAGAGTAATTACTTTACTTTAGTGGCCTAGTTGATTATCTTTAGGTTATCAAGCAGTCGCAACCACCATTACACTCTACAACAGCCCCACTAAATCGCTACATTTAAAGTTGCCACTTCAAGTAGCAATTACAATTCTATTCTACTCTTTGAGTTGTAAGAACGTATAAATCTTGAAATCTCATTAGGACGAGTTGTTAGTACTGGCACATGATCGCGGGCGCGATAATTACTTCGGCGCGTAAGTTCCACTGCAACTTTGCTATAGGATCTTATTAAACCAAACTAAAACCTTATTCAGAGTGAAACTTTGCCCGAATATTCTATCTATTATATGAATATGAGAATGGCTTTATTTTGATACTAGTGTTTACCTGTGGTTTCGCCCATGTATGGTCTGATAATAAAATTGTATTGAAAAAAAAAATATGTTAATTAATATAGCCTTCCTCAATAAATGGGTTATGC